>OX328130.1:44284490-44439490 GCA_946811695.1 Gonocerus acuteangulatus | reverse complement strand
TCGCCAATAACTGTTAAGATTAATTATTTTAATAAAAAGAATGAAAAAATTGAAATTACATTTATTATATGAATTTAACTTAATCTCAGGGATCAAAGTTCCGAGTGAATGAACGATATCATATTGATTCTTAGACAATTCCGAAATACAAAACAATATTAAACTACACACAAACAATAATAAAATAATCGACAACTACAAAAAAAACAATTTTTACCTCTAAATCAATCCGCTTCCAACAAAACCTCAATACACTCGGTATTCCTTGGAGGAGAGCTCTGCATTCGACCAACGCTGAGAAGCAACAGACGCCATTCGAGCGGGAAACTTTGGCTTCTTTCTTTCTAACTTCCGCAGTTTGTTGGATTATATATAAAGATAATAATTATGTTTTTTGTAATACCAAATAATTAATTTATTGTTATCTGAATGTAAATTTAATATGGATATATTGTATACCAGTATTGTCCAAAAATATTATTAATTTTGATCGTATATAATACGATGTTATTTGTATATATGGTTTGTGATTTGCGCGGGCTTTTCAAAATATCGATGGTTATTTGAATTTAAAAATATTTTCTTGAATGTAATATATCATTACAATATATATATATAAATATATATATATATATATATATATATATATATATATATACATAAATAAATATATAAATAAATTTTAACTGGGGTAATTTTTGGTGTCTACCAGATAGGGTCGATAAAGATTAAAACATTTTTTAAAATTTCCATCATGAGTGCAACCTCACTAGCAACATTCCTTCGAAGGAAAGTGCTAAAAAGGAAGTAAGTTAGATAGGTTAATCGTAACTCCACCCTTTTTGTTCTATCATATAGCATAACTCTGCTGGATTTTTTTGTTTTGTAAAATAGAGAAATTCATTAATAGATGGGAAAATTCATGTGTTTGTAATTTAATAGTATTTGTTATTGTTCCAGCAACCAATGAAAAAGGCGCTCTCAGACAGTGCATTGCATAGAAGTGACGACTAATACAGAAGATGGAGAGGAGAGAAGTAGATACCGACGCCTTCCCAAAATATTAGATTATTTTTAGTTACCTTTTAATGAGACCACGAATTTGCATTTAACACGGAATTCCATTACTTATGTGATACAACAAATATCATTAGATCAATTAATCCATTTAAAGGAATTTATATACAAAAATATTTCCCAGTATTTTGCAAACTTCAGGACCTGACTGATGAATAGTATTAAGAATGGATTTTAAAAATATAGTTTTAGGAAATGTATTTATCGAGATTACTCACTGGAAACTTTAAAATGCTCTATAATTTAATTTGATTAAGAATCAGTTAAACAAATTAAGTATTAAGGATTACCTCAAAGGTTTTATTTATATTGGGCAAGTGCAATATTTTCGAAGTAACATGGATGAAATGTCAAACGAGATTGACAAAAACTACATTTTGTTGAATATAGTAATAAACAGTTGTAAAATATTCTTCAAATGGAATAGTGTACAGTTCATATCACTCCTGATAACCTTTGTTTAAATAACCAAAGCCCTATTTTTACAGGGTTTTCTAGCATTCAAGAGAAAAGGTAATTTGTATAGACATGAAAAAAAAAGTGAGGAAACAACATATATTTTTAATTAAGTCAGGAAAATTGATGAGAAACATACATTACAAAAATAAAAGAAATATATATATTTTCAAATGGGGTCATGTACAATTTAAATCATTCAACTTCTTTATCCAGATAACTATTGTTTAACAAAGAAAAAACGTATTTCTGCAGGGTTTCCTAGGAGTTGGGGAAAATAGGGAATTTGTATAGAACTGAAAGAGAAAAAAAAATGCCAGAAATAAACATAGATTTTTATTTAAAAGCCAGGAAAAAAAAATACTTTGTAGTTATGTTTGATGGAATTTTCAATCAAAACTGGCCTCTTTGTTGATGTTCTGAAAATCTGGGGGCGGGAGTGATGTTCCTAAAACTTTCTTTCCCATGATTGTTTGCTCTTTTCATTATTTTCTCAACACAAAAACTCAGAGTATTAAAATATATAAGAATTACCTTGTGAGATCCTCTGGCTTAAATATTATCAAAAATAATTTTGCTCTAAAAATTTAACTTTTAGTTGAAATAAGAATTTTTGTTGACTTTGAAGGTTAAAGTTTTGTTTAAGTAAGGGAATAGTCATTTACTTTGTTTCCTTGGCATCTTTTGTTAAATATTGAGGTTTGGGCTCTTTTTTTTTTTAAATTTAAGTCCTACAATCAATGTGAGCTATTATTTATGAAGATAAATTAAGGAATACAATTTCATAATGACACCCGACATCCGAATCATTAATTTCGAAATTCTTGTTCTATTATTTTATTGTTGAAGGATATTGGGCTAATGTGATAAAGGAGTCGCTATTGAGGGAATTAGTTGGAAATACATATCGAGATATTCTTGCATCAATTTATTGAATTCTATCCTGGGTCATCTATTTGAAATATGTACCCAAAAATGGGGTTCATGATATATTAGTTTTTTATTAGACTCATTATAATATTTTTTGGACGGGTTATCTGCAGGTTACCAACATTTGTTAACCAAAATGAATGAAAAGCCACAGCCCCTAGTGGGAACCAAACCCACAACCCTAGGCACAATATGCTAGCTACACACATAGCCATTGGAACTTAAAACTTATGACAGAAACATATCTTGATAAATATAATTTACTACTTGTATATTTAAAAAAAAAATCCCTAATGGGTTTGAAAACCAGCCAGGTTTTTTATTATAATAAATTGAAATTAACTGAATTGATATGATTTTCTTTTATACACTTTCATTGAATACCTACTGGGCGTGTACAACTGTTACATCTTTATGTTATCAATGCTCAGCTACCTTGTTGCTAATAATCACAATACCCACAGCTGAGGACATTGAAGTTCAAAATTAAATGTTTTATGTGCAATGCTATATTATAAAATAATTTATTCTATTCTTGTAAAAACTAGTTATACCAGGATAATTTTTAATACTTTTTTTGTACAGTGAGTCATATAATTTTGTTTCAGATGAGTGTCAATGATAGCAACTCTTGGACCAATTTTCATACATTTTGTCCCTTGTTTCTATAAAATTATTTTGTGTGAGTAATAAAAACTAGTCTTCCACACAAAAATGAGATTGAGCAATAGGCCTTTCGACACTTCCTCCATCAGATGCTCCATGAGCTCGGACTCTTCTTATCGCTATTATCAAAGAGAAGTGGCTCGCCAACTGATTCTGATTTCGTCTCTTCTCCCTCGCTGAGCTTCCGTAATGTTGGAAGACCTATGCTCCTATAAAAATTGACTACTCTTTTCGGTTTACTTTCAGCATTGTAGTTAAAACGTGAAAACAATTTTAATATTAAAATATATTTATTATTTAATTTTTCCTAATTGTACTACATCCTTTCTTCTATTTAAGATGTTGCTGCAAGAGTTTTTATTGTTCCTTGTGAGATACGGTTTATTGAAATTAACTGATTGAATCATGGTGGGATTTTAGGTAGATCAAGGACTTAGTTCAGAATAAGTATGAAACGGGCTTTTCATTTCAAAATATTTTATTAGCGCAGAGCACTTTTATGATGCATACACTCTATCTTCAGCGCACAAGTCAGCACTATTAAAAGTCGGTGAAAAAAAGGCCTGTCTTATATTTCTTAACTTTTTGAAATTATAGTTAATAATAACTCATTGAAAATTGGCTTCCTGATATTGATTAGTTGATTATTGTTATAAGTTATTATATTTAGTGGCATCGAATATTTTTGAAACACTTTATGTTCCTTTTAATACTTATAGTTCATAAATTTTTCACCTAATAATTAAATGAAACCTGTCATTGATAGTTTAATTGGCTCTTTAAAGGTATGATTTGATTTTGGTAATTAAAGGTAAGCAACTCACCTGACCTGTTGGTTTGGCTTTCGACTGTTGAGGAATTGAGTTCTATTTTCATTTTGCTATTGAGCAATTCCACGTTTTGTTTAAAACTAAATTTCTGCTCCATATTTATTTTCTATTACTTACAGTAAATACAAGTAATAAATGTAGTAACTCATGTTAAATTTTGGGTAATGTAATTGTGTTACAAATTATAACATTTATTTATTTAAAGAGTTCTGCAATACAGGCGACTAACTCTTTCGACATCTATGATTTTAACATTTTAATAATAGTTATCTCTAGGCTTTTTCCTCTGGCTCTTGAATTTTACATTCTAGCTAAGGATTATCCTTAAAAAAAAAACAAGCTGCATTTAATTCTAAATTAAAGCTTAAGTTCAAACTAGGCGAATCCTTTGTAGACAGCTATTCTTAGTTGATACTCTTAAGAGAGAATAATAAATAGTGTTCTTTTGTTTTTATATTTTAAATAATTAACATATCTAGGTTATAGAGATTCATTTTTTTTAAATGTTAGAACAAATCTTAAAGAGAGTCTTAATTCTTTCTTATTCATTTTTTGAATGAGGTTTGTCTAGAGGGAACTGCTTATTTTAAAATTTAAATTATTGAAACTTTTACTTTTCGTTTTTAATTTTCTTCTCATATATCATGTCATGATTTTTCATCGTGTTTTTTGACTGTTCTGCTTTAACATATTGGTCTAGGTTTTTGATGATCAATTTTCTTTTAAGTTGTAGGAGATTCATTCATATAAGCTCTTCCTTGTGACTGTATATCTGAATTTTTCCTATCAGTTCATAAAAGGTGCACCTAGCAAGTAAAGTAATTGCGCACCTACCATGACCTAGAGAGCCTGTACCTGGATAAGGCTTATGTGGAAAGCTAGAACCTGATTCTCAAAAAAAAAAAAAAAAATAGGCCGTCATTCTAAATGTTTGAACAGTCATTCCAAACGCCTTCAAGTAGTGCTGCAATGCATCAATAAAATTAGTAAAAAAAATTACCTCCACTCAAGCTGATCCAAGGAATTAGTTGAATAATAATGATTTTAGATCAATTAATTAGGAACAGCGAATGAAAAAGTTACTACTAAACAATAGAGAATGTGCTTAGTGCACATATATCGGAAATTTCCTACTCGAACCATATTATAGTTTTAATTTTTGTGTTTTTTTGAAGGGGGAGTAAGAATTTTATTAAATAAGATGACATTTTGCTTAAAGCTCAATGTCATCTTTTTTAAATTGTGGGACGAGAGTAGTGGTGATAGAAAACGTTAGGGCTGTCTGTTAAACTACTTTTCATGTGATATTAAAGTGTAATAGAGACCTACTTTGTTCTTATTTAAGAAAAGTAAACATTTTTTTTTATAATATTTTATTCAGTTTTATTTAGTTAATTTAGTTCTAGTTTCTTATTGTTAAAGATTATATTTATGTAAATAGTATTTTTAATATCCTTGAGCACTAAATGTTAAATAGTCTATTACATATTTTCATAATATATATTCTTTAAGAATGTTAAAACCTTATACCTATGAATATTGAATCTTTTTGCTATATTATAATACTAATTCTATTTTTCTATTTATTAAAAGCTGAAGGTTCTATTGAAAATGCTTGTTTAATTACCACATTTAGTAACATGATTTTTAATAGATGTATTGAACTCATTTGAAGTTCAGTACTTAATATTCTACCCAGGGCCGCCACATCTCAGAGCCGGGCCCGGGACCAGATCACGGGCCCCCTCTTCTCAGAGCCGGGTCCCCACTTCTTAGAGCCAGACTGAAAATTCTAGTACTTTGCCATAGGACTTTTGACATTTTAAAATTATTTTCATCTTGAATTTTGAGCGAAATAAGAACAAAAGTCGACAATCGGTGCAGCAAAGGTCACTTTCGGTCCTTGTAGTTTTATTACGGCTCCTAATGAAATATAATATTCTGGGACTGCACTTGTTTTGCCGTTTATTTCCTTAAAAAAAATATATAGATCCCATTCCAATAAATATAGGCTACGCCCGACTATATTTCTAAACCCCATTCATTTTACAAGCTCATAACCTATACATTTTTTCCAATTAGCCGGGCCCGGGACAACTGTACCAGGCTGTCCCCCCCATGTGGCGGCCCTGATTCTACTATGATATAATATAATATATAACATAATATAATATTCTGTCCATAATATTCTACCAGTGTTATTTTTCATCTGAAGAAGCTTATTTTTATTATTATTGAATTTATGGAGAGGAAAGCAGTGTGTGAATTTGAATTTTTTTTTCTTTTCTTGAATTAAGAATTAGAAGGTTGTAAGGTGAAGAAAAATTAGCAAAACAATTATATAATTAGTGTATTCATGAGACGATAAATTCTATACGTAATAACTTATTTCCAAGGCATTTTATCAGATATTTTTCTTCCATTCAACATAATGTATTTCTTTTTTTAATGAAATGAAAATGTTAAAAAAAAAGCTGCATCTGACAACAACTTAATATCATCATTATCTCTGTTAACTCTAAATGTTCTTTGATCTTAACTATCGAATTTTCAGGTTGAATTAGAATTTATGTAGATTAAAATGAGGTGTTGTGCTCTACAAACATCACCACGAGAGATTTCGAGAAAAACCTATTACATATTTTTGACAACCTGTTTTAATACACTTTGGGCTGTTTAGATCAAAAACGTTCACAGCTCAAATGGTGCCATGAGCTGCTGAAAACTCTTTGATTATATTATCTTTCACACTGCTTTTCTTTCCCTGAATTAATTTTGTTATATTCATAATCTTTTTCTTAATGATTATTACATTTAACTTCATCAGAAAGTGTTGAAATTTTTCATTGATTTATTTTTATATTTGTTTAAAATGTTTGATTGATATGCCTTCCTTTAAAGGAATCTTTAAATTGTCTTGTCTCTTAATGATTTAAAACAGCAAAAATAATTGATAATTAGTCTAAAACTAATTTTTATTTAATTGCTTCTAAAAAATTTAATTACATCCATGGCCTAAAAGCTATTCTGCCTAGAATTAAATACAACATTTTTTTTTAGATACTTCAGATTTATTATTTACAATAAACATACAAACATATTTTCCGTATTTTAAATGAACTCTTAACCACGCATATCTTCTTGAGTGCCTCATAAAAACTGTGCAAATGTCTATGAATTTAGTAGCTTTTATTGTAGCTAAACAAAAAAGTATATTTTGATAGTTTTAGCTGTGATATATTTTACTGTACTGTTATTATATTCATATAAATATAAAAATAAATAAAATATATTATTTATTGAGTTTTGTCTTTCTTATTCTTCGATAATCCAACACAATTGCAAATAAAATCTCCGCCTTGCCTGGGAACCCGGGGCAAGATGAACCCAAAATAATTGTTTAATAAGGTGGCCTAATTACATAAAGAAGAGAAAAAGTAGGATATAATATTAATAAAAGAAGTTTGATTAAGTAGTCCCTTAACTTACTCAGATGACAACAAAAAATACTCAACAGACCCAAATCATAAAAATCAAAAAGAACACCGACATTTGGACTACAGCTCCAGATGAGGTGAAACCGTTTTGACAAGACTGAAAAGAGGACATGCAACACTGGCCCACAAATTCCTTCATAACAACCTCCATCACCCACCGTGCAACACCTGCAATACAAAAAACTCTGTAGAACATTTACTTATAAACTGCAGCAAATAGGACCACATCAGACAAACACATAAGATACTAATTGTCTTAAGAGGCAATTCAAAAACTCATCCCTTTATTAAAGAAATCAACATTTATGTAACTGACCTCAATACCAATGACCTGGTGGGGTAGAGGCAGCATAATAAAATATAGACATATATTAAAAAAAAAAAAAAAAAAAAAAAACTTTTACGGGTACTGCCGAAGTACCTAACCATCTATAATAATTGACAAAAATGTATGTTGATAACAAATATGTTATATTTTGAATGATTAAAATATTTATCTATCTATATTTATTTATTATCCTTTTAATAAAAGCTTCCTCTTGACACAGTGTGTTGGGCAAATTTTCTTTTAAATTAGCTCTATTGCATATTTCAACAGGTTCCTTGATCAACTTCTAAGTGTTCTTGATTTTACCATGGAAAGTAGATGAGAACTTATCCCACTGTGTCACAAAGTTCTGAAACAGCATTAATATTAAAGCTAGCTAGTATTAAGGTAGACTGCCTAGAGATTTTAGAAAAAAATTGTCTATTTATTTTTTCAAAAACTTTACTAGGAGCAAATTCAACTTGGATCTTGTAATTCTCGATATGTCCTTTTTATGTCAAACCTGTTCACTCTCCTGGCCTTTTCACCTTCACACTACCTGTGTATAACCAGTGATGTAGCAACTCCTACAACTTATCACTTCTTCCTCTCCTCAAAGCTCTGACAAAGGCTTGAAAATCTAGCCAAAAGTTTGGCAATAAAAAGTCATTTTTTATTTAAAAAAGTAGTTTTATTATGACAAAACTCCTACTATCTCTGCCTTGGATAAGTTATTCATAATTTTCTCCATTAATTTCCGGTGGAAGTTAAAATTAATTATAATTTATTATAATCACTTATTTTATTTTAGGTTAAGGAGAAAAACAAAACTGTAACTCTTTGGTAAAAAAATGTATTTATACAATTTAAATCTACTTATAAATATTGAACTTATAAACTAAGTAGGCAGTCATTTCATTTTCTTTAAGTGAGCACTGTTCAAGGCATTCCATCTTCTTCTTCAGCCTGCTTTTTGACAGTGTTATAAACCTTGCCAACACCTTCTGCTGCGTATTCTACACCATCTCCAAGCTTCTCTCCTGCTTTACGAACGACACCTGCGATGCTCTGAGGTGAAAAAGTTTCCTTGTCGATGTTGAAGTTGAAGTCAGTCGAAGCGGGGCATTTGTTGTGGTCGATAATGCTGAGATCATAAGGGTTTACTCCGAAGTTGGACAGACGTGAACGAATCTACAAAAAAATTATAGTAGTTTAAAAACAAAATGCACAAAAAAAAGGTCTTTTAGGTTTTCAATAAGATTTGTGCAGAAGTTGGCTGAATTTAAATTGTGTTTTTATTTTAAAATTTACTATTTTCAGCGTGTTTCAATGAATCGGGATAAAATTACTTCTTTTTGTCCTTGACTGGAGTCATCACATGCCAAAAATCTCACAGGGTTTAAAGGAAAGTAAGTTATATTGGTTCTCTTGAACAATGCAGTTTCTCGTCAAATTGCTTGAATAAATTGGAAGAGTTGTGCTATTTAGAATCTTCATAACTTCTAGCTATACTTTTGGTAAATCTGTCTATTTCTTGGTAAATATATTGTAATTACTATAAGAGTGTGACCCTATTTTTCTAATATATTTATATTTGGCAGAAAGTCAAACTTCAAACAAGACACCCACTTTCTTCACTACTTCTTTATTCTGCTCTATATGTTTCTCGTCTTTATGACACCTCTTCAGGAGCACTTAAAATAATATATAATTACAGCCTACACCTTCGAGAACCTTCCGCAGGTAGGAACACGTCTAGACTGGGATAAAGGAGTAGTGAATAAAGTGAGTGTTTTGTTTGAAATTTGACCTTCTGCCACATATAAATATATTTAAATTATTGGTTCCATGGATGACAATTTTAAATTTTAATATCACATCACTCAAGGAAATTTTAAATTTTTTTAATGTCTTATTTTCTGCTTTAGTCAAAATGTGAAGGTAAATATAAATAATTTAGATAGCAGGACAAATATTTGTTGATTTTTAACAAGTACAAAAGAACATGATTAGATTTAAAAATTTAGCCTCACATGAAATAAATGCTTGATATAAAAAGTTTTGAGAGTACTAATTACTTACTTTGTCAATGACCATTTTCTCGAGAGTTTTAGTCCTCGACAAAATTGTAGCAGATCTCCTATTAGCAGCTGGTAATTTCTGGCAGGTGTAAATTCCAGCATAGCCCTCATAATCGGTCATGAAAACAACAAAGCTTGCTGTCCCTGCTACACCTGAAATCGGGAAACATGATGTTAATAAAAGATAATATTAATACCTAGACAATAGGCAGAATACACTATCCTGTCTATAATAATACGGCTTAATAAATAAATAATAAACTTAAATACATTCAAGAAATTATTATGGTCGGAAAAGACTTACTGAGAGGGAATTTGACAGTCATCCTAGCAGGTACGTCTGAGCTAGCCTTGAGGTCACCAGTGTAATGGTACATGTTGTCAACAGAGGCAACTCCGAGCACAGGATGCTCTGAAACCTGCTCTACTTTGTACTCGCCTGGCTCACTACCCAATGTGAAGTTGTATGTAAGACATCTGCTTCCTGTTGAAGTCTTTTGGACTGCGTACCACAAACCTAAGAACTGTTCGAATAAAGAGATTAGAATAATGTCTATATAATAAAGCAATAACGGTCTATGTTAGATTTTTATGAAAACTAGGTTTAACTGAATAACATTTAATGTAGCCTCGATTATCTGTTTCTAGTGTAAATTAATACAGAATACTGCCATAATATTTTGATTGATCAATGGTCTATGCAGAATAAGACGGATATGAAAGTATTATCTTTGAAAGTGTGAAGAAAAACGTTATCTTTCTTTTTTCTGAGCTACAAAATAAAATAAATTTACTACACAACACAATTTGTGTCCTTAAAGAAAACATAGCATAGGTCAGTGATTAAAGCAGTATACAGTTGAAAGTATCTATAGAGGTTATGTCAGCAAAATAACCTTTCAGGAAAAATGCCCTGCTCTTTAATCTCTGATGACTTCGGATTAGCAATTCATATGGTGTAGATGAAGTAAGCAGCAGTAATTCAGGGTCTTAGTGACTCCATTGCTTCATTTGTGGGAGGGGCCTTGCGATTATAACAGAGAATATACTACAACAAGAAAGGCATTTACTCATAAAGGAAGAAACATTTTTCATTCCAATTTAGATGTTCTAGGATGAAAATGTTGAGAAAATTATGAGTTTCAGACTGCAGTCAATAAAACTGGTGAAATAAGTTAATATTAATGGAATGTTTATTTCAAACTTTGTCTGTTTACTCTCCAGCTCAAGAATCTTGGTACAAAAATATTTTATGTGATTTTAAAGGTCAAGTTTATCAACCAGCACATCTATGTACTTTAACACGTTTTGGGCGTGAAATTCACGCAAAAAAATCATAAGGCCTACTTCTTTGCATCATGGGAATATAGGAAATAATTTCAAGAGGGGCTGAGAGGATTTAGGGGGGGGGCTGGGACCATTTAGGAGGTATGGAATACTAACATTCTAGAATTTGGAATAGTATATGTACAACTATAACGCTATTAAGCCCAAAAAAAATAAATAATAAATAAATAAAAAAAAATCTGAACTGATCTTATTTAATTTATTTTGAAGGTTTTTATGACACTCCCCCCTTATATAATAAGCCCATGCTATACATTAATAGGCTTCCAGACACAAATTTTGTAAGTAATGGAACGTGGAGAATCTAATGAAACCATTTCCAAGGCCATACATAAATCCGTCATACAGGAAAATGGGGAAAAAACTAGATTTGGCTTGGGATTTTAAGATATATTTTTCTCGGAACCGGTTGGAAAATCGCAGAAAATGTAGAGCATCTATTCGAAAGCTCATTAAATTTCTACAGAAAAGGTTCTTGACGATTTTTCATAGAGCAGCCTCATTCGAAGAAATTGGTGCTTACATGGAGTAATTTCCGCTTAGGATACTGTCAGTTTCCTGTTGTGGTGTCTGAGATCTTGCTTCCCTTTAAGCTTTCATTTGGGCAACACTTGGGCTATTAACGCCGTGTTATCTATAGGTTGCCGCCCTTTTATAATGCCAACAGCACATGGTCGGTCACCCATTCATGTACTGGCCTGGCCCGACGTTGCTTAACTTCGGTGATCAACGGGAAATGGTGAATTCAACATGGCTATGGCCGTTGGCACACGAATGATAAAGGAAATACATCAACCGTTTCTATTCAAAGCTTTCCAAATGGCACTAGGGACCAGAGAGGAAACTCACTAAGATGACGCAGTTCCGGCTAGGCGGAAATTTTCCAACTACCAAAGTTCCGATTCATTTCACACGAAGGCAAAATAATTCGTTCCAATTGTTATAGAAATTGATTCCAGGGACGATTAATTAGAAATTAAGGAAGATGAGAGCGGCAAGGACATAGGCTCGCTCTCCTTGAGGTGAGCTGGCTTCCTAGAACTACCTCAATGGACAAAACATTAGGCTGCATCTACATTGGACCCGCATTTCTCCCGATCCGATCCAATTCGATATCATTTGACCGACAACGGCCGACGTGAGTGCCTACATTGGTCCCGACCCGATCCGATCTAGTCACAGCTCGTCAGTAATGAACTGTTGAGAGGGCAATCAATCTTACGGAAGAATATCAGTCCCGAAAAAACATCTTAGTGTAACAGTTAATTTTTTTTTATTGGATTTAAGGCCTGTCAAACAGTTATTTACACTACGATAAGAGAAGCATTAGTATTCATATTTTAAAATTATTTATAAGAAAGGTAGCTAGAAGGTTGTAAGCATTGGAAGGTTATAAACATCTTTCCACGTAATTTAATAAACAAGGGAAACAAAAAACAAAAAAATGAATTGACGAAGATGTTCTTAATTTGATTAGCTTTCATTTACAAAAAAAAAAAAAATGCATTGAAATCGGTTAAGATGTAGAGGCTGTAGACTTTTTTGAAACACAATATGTCGTTTGGCGCCATTTTGCGTTGGTCGTCCGAAATCGGTCTAGAAACAAACAAGTTTGAACGGCCGAGAATCGGGTCGGGTCGGGTCGGTACCAATGTAGGCACCTCCATCGAGATGCATCTGTTTGTTATTCTTCCAACAGTCGGTGGCTGTCGGATCGGATCGGGACCAATGTAGGTTGCACACTAAGTTACATTGAATAAGAATTAGAAAGAAAATGTATGCGAACAACTTCCTAAGAGTTCGTATTAACTCATGAAAAGTTTTAAAAAAGTCAGACTCGCAGGACCTGCGTCATCTTCGCGCATTTCCGAACTTCTTATGACAGGTGTCATTTTCAAAGTTGGAATAAATGTATTAACATTTTGTAAAAACGTTAAACACCTACCCTCATTAAATCTTGAAAAGTTAGGTGTAGAAGCCATTATGTACTGAAAATTTACAGTAGCGGAAATTATTCACTCGGCCTCTTTGACTTCTGTTCGGAAAGCTCTATTACAAAGAACCAAATATTCGATCTTATTTTAAGTATCTTATTTTACTAGAAAATTCATTTTACTGCTAAAATCAATTAAAAAACAACAACAAGCAATTAAACAGGCTGTCTTATAATATTTCAGCATGATCTTTATCAATAAATTAAAGAAACACAAACATTAGTGATAATGACCTCTTCACTATCAAGAATAATAATAATAAAAAAATGGGATTCTCATGGCTGGAGGAAGTGAAGCATTGCCCTGATAGAATGTCCACGGTCAAGAAATATCTACTTCCCCATAGAGATTCGACTCTAAGATCAAATGTTATCTACAGGGGTCAGCTATTGCGTCAGAAAATTAATCTCGTTGGACGCCGATGCAGCATTGATTATGTCAGGCTTGTTAGTACTGAAGACCTGCAATAACTATATGGCTTCAGGATAGAATGAGGAAAAGAGGACCAGAAAAAATTAATCATCAATGCTTAATTTTACAAACTTTAATAATCATTCCAGAAATTAGTATCGCAGTTCGCTAATTGTAAAATGTAGGAATTAGATAATTACGGCTCTAAATTGAAATACAAACTCAAGAAGTGAGTCAATTTTTCCTAAATTATCGATCATTTAACGTTTTTTGTGTCATCAGTGTTTTTACAGAAGAAAAAGGAAACATGTCGAACAAAAAGCATAACTGTCTTGATAAAGATTACCTTAGACATCTGAAATCCACTCATAGGCTCCACCACGGGACAATTTCCCAAATGGTAAGTGTGGCCGAAAACCACAGCGATGAGAGCTGCGCCCAGCAGGAAGGAAAATGTTGACTTCATCATTCTGAAACAAACAGTCTCTGTGTGAAATAAACTGATGATATCGTACTAATATATATATATATATATATATATATATATATATATATATATATATATTATATTATATAGTATATATATATATATATATATATATATATATATATATATATATATATATATATATATATTATATTATATAGTATATATATATATATTATATTATATATATTATATATATATATATATATATATATATATATATATATATATATATATATTTATTTAAATTTTATTTCAATTTTAACGTCCATTTATTATTAACTACGAAATTATATTCACATATTTTGATTGGATCCAACATATTTCATATATATTCACATATTTTGTTTACATGTTCACTTCCCATTCTCACCTTTCCTTTATTCCCTTCTAACAAAGCTCTCAGTCACAGTTTGGTCAAGCTATGGATAACATCGTGAACGTAAACATAAACGAGTGGTTGAGTCGCTCAACAAGACCATTCCCACAAAAATAAGCCATGAAGAGTGTTTCAATCTGCTTGGCAGATCCCTTCTCTATTTAGAAAGCAGAAGCGATGTACCGCCAAATGAACTCACGATTCTAAGAAAATGGAGGGACACTGCTGCTGCCGACAGAAAAAGTTCATTTAGGCAAGCCACAATTAAGATTTCTTTTTTAAAAAATAATGTCACGGTTTCTGTTATTATTGTTATTACTAGATATTATAGAACCCTACTGTGTGTGTGTGTGTGTGTGTCTATATATATATATATATATATATATATATATATATATGTGTATATATATGTATATGTGTGTGTGTTTGTGTATATATATATATATATATATATATATATATATATAGAAAGAGAGAGAGAGAGAGAGAGAGAGAGAGAGAGAGAGAGAGAGAGAGAGAGAGAGAGAGAGAATAAGTAAATATAAAAACTTTGCTCCCTTTATATTTAATTTAACCCGCTTACATAATATTCTTAAATGTCCTCACACGAACTGCATCAGTTTCCGCAACGATCTTATCGCTAGCGTGGAAGCGATCCTTGGATAGTTAATACTTCTTGAAAAATGTATGTTTGCCTAAATTAAATAAAATCTAGGCCATTTTTAAGGCGTCCCCCCCCCTTTAAATTAGTGAGAATTAATAGAACGATTTTTAAATCAATTAACAAAATATAAGTAGGCAAAAATGAGCACTTAATCGGCTATCATTGCGAGGCGAGAGTAAAACATTGTGGCTAAAAATTAAGCAGAACAAAAGCAAGATCTTATTGTCAGCAACACGTTTTCGTTGTTACCGGACAATTGGTTTCAAAAATATTATGGGCAATATAACAAATTTACTGCTCAGTACCCTTTATAAGTAGTTGTGTAACCAGTTCCACGGAATATAACAAGCCTGTTGTAAGACAGTTCTTTACTCTCTTATTATCTCATTCCTTTTCTTATTTTTATAAAGTTGTTATCTTGAAAGATTATAGGGTTTTCGAATAATTAGTCACACGAAGGTTTTATATCTGAATGTGTTGAATATTTTTTTCGGGTTGAATGTGTACAGTTTTTGTATACCTAAATAAATTTCATATATTATTTACATATATATATATTAGGTTATTTTGTAATTAGCACTATTTTTTATTATATTAATTAATATTAATGGGTTCATTCCTTTAAGTAACCACATTTTTGTAGATGCAGTTTTAACACGGTTTAGCAAAGAGAGCGTGGATAAAGAAAAGAAAATACCTTGACCGCATTCAACGTCACTAATTTCACACGGTCCATTTTATGTATAGATACTAGAATTAACGACCTGTTATAGCTCTATGTTTAGAGCGAGAAAGAAAGACAAAGAGGATCGAGTGAATGAATGCATCACGTCCCTGAATCAGCTCATCCTGTGTTAGCTCTAAGTAGCAATCAACTAGAGAGTGAATCATAAATTATCTTCACTCTAGATGCACGCATATCTCCTCTACGCTAGAACCTCATTGTACAAATCTTACAAATGGCTTCCGAATGAATATAAACGAACCACATTCAAGTTTAAAAATATTAAATACTGATATATTGAAGGGGGTATAAAACACTGATACGTGTTGGAGGTATAAAAGAAGCTGGATGTATTAAATTTAAAGTTCTTAGAAAGAATGTTTTCAGCATTTAGAATTTTCTGAAGGAATGTAGTTAAAGAGAGCTCTGGGGGGGGGGGGGCTGGGACCATTGCCGGGGTAGTAAATACTAACAATTTAGAACTTGGAATAATTTAAGGCGACTAAATGTAATGTTTTTGTGTATTTATTAAGTAGTGTAGCATATATAACATTCTGGAAGGGAATTAATTTTAAAAAATAATAATTGATGGTAGTCTATATGATGAAGGGTGAACGTATATGAGAATAACAGGTTAAGAACCCCATTCAGTTAAATCATCTTTATGGAATAAAGTATTGATAGATTTTAATTTTATGATATTGGATTTCTCATATTTGGTTATTGCAAAAAGATCTGGGATTCCCTTATATACAAACAGCCGTTCCTCTCAACTTGCAGACACTATCCCAACGGTAAAACATTTCTTCTACAAAAAATAGAAAACTAAAATTTTGACTCAGTGCTGATAAAACAGTGAGTTGTCTTATCACGTTTCTCGAAAGAGCATTATCAACCCTTTCTTAACGTCACAAAAAACAATCTTAGAAGAAAAAAAATGCTTTTTACTAAAGAGATTAGTCATACTGAGTAACCCGGGGAAGATAAAACGTTGACAAAAAACAAAGAAGGGAAAGGTGACGTCATCGACGACGGTAGGCAGCTTGCGTCCAAAATACCAATATATTATGTGTACAAAAACTCATTCCTCGGTAAAATAAGGACAACTATAAGGAGCCAAATATAATATCAGGTTGGTCAAAAAGTTCATGTACATTTTTGGTAAATTTTTAAATAGTGTAAATAAAACACAATTAATTAATCAATTAAAATATATTTTTCTTCACTATGAACAATTTCTCGCGATCTTACAGATAGCATTGAAATTTCTTGACTGTAGAAATACTCTGGTTTAGGTGCAAACAAATTTGCAGGTTCATTTAGCACATCCTGATTAGAATTCAACTTGTGCCTAGTAAAAAATGTGGTAAGGCACGAAATACATAAGTGAAAATCTCTTGGGGCAATGTCCGAAGCAGGATGCGCTCTCAAATAAATTCGATACATTTTTGTAGCGTTGTTCGAGCCGTAAGTGGTATAGCATTATCCTGATTAAACAACACTTTGTTGGGATTCGCCATTCGAGATAGGTTTTTAATCCATGAGATGAATCCACCCATTCTGCCATCTGATCCATTTTTAATTGTTGCTCTGACTCCAAAAGATTTTTAAGATTATTTTTCGTTATTTCGTTGTTATTAAAATTAACTGGACGTCCTCAAAGGGAATCATTATAAATATTGCTTTCTCCAACTTTAAATGTTTTAAATAATTTCAGTTAAGTCCTTACTCTGACATTATGTTCACCAAGTACACAATTTATTTATATCGCAGCCGATCTGTCAGATTCGCCACACGAAAATAAAAATGGAACACTGCACTTTCGTATTGATTATCGATATTAATTTCCTATGGATACTAATATGCGGCCGACGTTTTTTCAAATTTGTAATAGATTAGTCAAGCGAAGGGAACTGCACAAAGTCGAATTGGTTTAGTAGTGATTCAGAATGTATCATGTTGACAGATACACATCTTGTAATCAGAATAGTATTACACACAAATCGGCGAAAAAATATTTTAATTTAAAATGTTAAGTGAAACTTAGAGATCATTAAATCAAGAATTCGATTGTCATTTGTAAAAACACAATTTCTATTAGCTTAATTATAATTAAGCTAATAGAAATTGTGTTTTTACAAATGACAATTGAATTCTTGATTTAATGATCTCTAAGTTTCACTTAGCTTTATTGGGACCGAAGGGTCTGAATAATTATTCAGACCCTTCGGTCCCAATAAAGCTAAATATGATATATTGCAAGTCACAGACCATTGGTCTGAGACCAATGACTCTTATCCTTTACGGCTCAAAATTATTTGAAGAAATGTTGAACCGATCCAAACACAGATAGAAAATTGTAAAAATTAAGAAAAAAAAAAAATACAATAAATGAGGAGTAAACCACATTTTTTATCAATTTATTTGTTAAAGAAAATTCTAAATGAATTGTAAACTGGAAAAATGAATTTATAAAGACTGAGTAACCATAAGAAAGTTGCTCCAGATTGTAAATGCCACTACAAAGGAGGGGTGAACAGGTGACTCACTCACTACCTGAGTCAGACCTATGTACCTGTTACACCTGTCAAGATTTTTTTTTTTTTTTTTTTTTTTTTTTTGTTCGGGCAGATGAGTAATGTGTGAGTTCTCTCAGAATAATACTGGTGTAACAAGAGAACATTCAGAGAGAGTCCACAAACAGAGATCTAGGACATTCTTACAAATAACAACAGACATTTGGAGTATTTTATGTAAGTGTGTATATATCTGTTGGCGCTTTGCCAAAATGATGAGATTTTTATGTAATTTGAAACAAAAATTCTTGTCTAAAAAGAACAATAACATTTTTAAAAGCAGTGTCTTCCAGTAAAAAGGTCCCAGGTACATTTAAAGGTATTTAGACGTGGGCAATCGAATGAACCAAATTTCAAGATATCTTTAGTCGTTTTCGAGAAAACTCGAAAGTAAAAACTAGAATTCTTAAGAATAGGAGGGGCGTGACATTTTTTCCTGCAGAGATACAAACGTGTAAAATGATTAAGAATTAAAGAACAGGTTGTTAACAGAAATTAGCACTTTTGGATTTTTCGAACATTCTTTTAAGTATCAGGTATGTATGTAAATATATTCATCAAATTCTATGGTACCTACGTATTAGCGTCAAATCAGGTTAAAGAGGCGGGTCTCGTTCAGAGACCTGGATCATGGATAACGCATTTCTATTGGTCAATGACTATCAGAGATTTCATTGGCTATTGTGTTTATAGTAACCAACTTGTTCCCTTCGTACATATTTTTAATGCAATTCATTTGTGCTTTATTTGCCCACGCAATTGTTGTTTTTTTTTTTGTTTTTTTTTTTGTTTTTTTTTTGTTACGCGATTTTAGCTTGGTGCGAGTTTATATGGCGACAACAGGATAGCAAGGATGAAAGAGACTGTTTCGATTTGGCGATGCTAAATTGTTTATCAGTCCATTATTCAGCGAAAAACCATCCTTGATCTATATTATCAACGAGTTGGATTGACTAGAGTTTTGATATAACCTTGAGCGAGCGGCAACGCATAGCAATTATGCTATTAATATAAGTGCTACGCGTTTTCGCTCGCTAAAGGTTATATCAAAACTCTAGTTAACCCAAATCGTTGATAATCCTGTCGCCATATTGGCAAAAAGTGATTTGACTCCTTGATCCAGCTCTCTGACCCGGTGTAGATCATGTCGTCTCTGAGAGCCGACTCTTTAACCTGCTTTGACGCTAATACGTAAGTACCAATTCTATTTTTATCTTTAAGGCTGAATTTCTTCATTCGATCCAAAGAGTAAATTATTGTCCTCCTGTCGTTATTGAAGTGGTGAAATTCGTACATTCTAAATATGAGCGCGCATATGTTACTTAGAATGATGGACATTTCCAGTTTCCATATGATTGATTTAGTGATATTTGTCTATGGGGTTTTAGAGTAGAATTCTTGATTCCCTTCATAATAGCGCGGTTCCTTCCTCAGTCCCTGTCTCCATGGGGAGGAAACCCGGTTATAAGGTTTTCGGGTTTATTCTCTATCCGGGAATGGCCGGGTACTGCATTCAACTTCAAACCAACCTGAATTTATACAAACACGACGAGAGGAATTATCGCCCCATTACCGCTAATTACCCACCAGCATGGATTACATAACCTCCGCAGCTCTCGAGTAAACAGATTAAAATCACTTAAATGTCTCTTAATATTTCCTCAACAGCTCTTTAACGTTATCATACTTCTGATTTATTCTTGGAGACTTCAATGTGCGAATGTACTGAGCACACAAATTCAACAGTATGGCCACTTCAACTAATCCAATTGAGCCAGGCTTCAACGGATAAATGTCAATTTCCTTTTAAGTAAAGCTCTACTGTACTGTTTAGGTACCCCGACTGGACATTGAAAGAATTAAATCCATGAGCGACTATACACGACAGTGTAAGCCATGTATATGTGACGAAGCGATAGAAAAGAATTACGACCACCTTATATACGACTGTATATATATACACCACACACAGTCTTATCATACCACTGGGCAAATATGCTACAGCGTTCCAAGCTGAGGTATCGGCCATAAATAAGTGTGCGGACATCATGAATAGCGGAGGCCCTAGAGACAAACGCTTTACTATGTGCTCGGACAGCCAAGCAGCTATAAGCGCGCTATCTGCGAATAGAATAAAATCTAAGATCGTACAGGAATGTAAAGATAGCCTAAATAATCTGGGCCGGAAAAACGGGGTCAAACTGGAGTGGGTACCAGGGCACTCTGGCATACCTGGAAATGAGAGAGCTGATGAGTTGGCTAACATTGGGGCATCCACGATCCCTCTTTCACCAGAGTCAATATGTGGAATTGCACCAGTAGTTGCCAGATTGAGCATTCGTAGATGGGCTGAAGCTGAACATAAGAGGAAGTGGAGTAGAAGCACTACCCAGAGACAGGCAAAGCAATTTATGGTATTTGCGGACAAGAAGAGAACGGATACAGAAGCAAGGTGAAATTATTGACAGCCCTACTCACAGAGCACTGTAAACTACGGAGACACCTCTACTCTATGGGACTCACCAATACAACATGGTGCCGCTTATGTTCCGAAGATGATGAAACCCCATACCACATCGTATGTAGATGCACGACACTGGCAGCCAAGAGCAGGGCCGCCACATCTCAGAGCCGGGCCCGGGACCAGATCACGGGCCCCCACTTCTCAGAGCCAGAATGAAAATTCTAGTACTTTGCTTTAGGACTTTGGGCAACTTAAAATTATTTTCATCTCCAGTTTTGAGCAAAATGAGAATAAAAGCCGACAATCGGTGCTGCAAAGGTCACTTTCGGTACTTTTTTTCCAATTAGCGAGGATCGGCCCGGGCCCGGGACACCTGTACCCGCTTGCCCCCCATGTGGCGGCCCTGGCCAAGAGGTACCTGCCATAATTGATGATCCAAGGAGGATACCGGAAATGAACCTTACAACTTTAAGGAGGTTCATCTCTGATACGGGTCTGGTATTATAACAGAACGACACGTCGGGTGGCACAATAGGTCTTGCAGGCCTCGGTGCGGTTCCTCGGTTATCTGGGCACCTGTTTTTCTAATCTAATCTATATACGACTGTAAACTTCAAGGTGATCCAATAAAGAAGATACTTGTTTTAATATCAGAAGAGGTAAAATACTTTTTGATTGTGCCCAAGAATTCATGTCATTTATAGATGTAATCAATTATGAACACATTTGTGGCAGGCAATTCGTGTGTAATTTCGTGTACACTTTAATTATTAAAATAAAGTATTACATCAAGTACGCAACACTTGTTTTTCATTAGATGAGCACGATATCTACCTAAGTTTCATTGCAGGATGTAAAAATAATGGCCGATACAGTTTCATTCATAATTTGGTTCCGAAGGAAATCCACATTCCTAATGGATCGATTTACTTTATTCTTATCTTTAGATAGGCACGATGTATGCTGAGTTTCGATGTAATATAACAAATATTTCGACCGTTAGGCAGAGGCGTATATAGGAAATAATTTTGGGGGAGAGCTGGGAGCACCTGGGGTACCTAGAACTTGGAATAGTTAGCCAACTAAAAAGCTATAGATTGTTACCGATTAAATCAAAATTTCAGGGGGGAGGGAGCTGCCCTCTCCCATATGTACCCCCATGAATCAGAAACGTTTAACACTCAACAAAAGACGCATCAGATTTGAAGATATTGTTCGAACATTTCTTTTTGGTCAGTGCAACCTCAATAGGAAAGTTCGACAGCCACCTATGAGAAAGTGTTTTTCATAAATTTCATGTCAGTAGAAGAGGTTACCGGAATGACTTCTACGCGAGGGAAGCTCCCAATAAAACGAAAGTTTAGAAAAAACTTAATATTTTTAATTGTAAACATGATACATCGACCTTGTTTCATGTTCTGATGTCTAGCTCATCTTGATAGTACTGAGAAACGGGCTCTTAGCGGATCTTCTGTAAGCACGCACAACGGTAAAAATAATGGGCCTTTATTCTCTTGATAATAGACAAGTGTTCTGTAATCCAAGCGCTTTATCGACGGTCACAGGAAATAACTTAGTACGACCTGAATCTCAACTTTTCTAGGTAGCTCTTAGAAAAAAAGATATTCTACGAGATGCCAAGAAACCCCCATTTTCATGTCTCCAACGATCAAGGCTGTGAGTTAGTGACTTCTTTACACTATCCATGAGTCTTAGGAGATAATCATAATGCACACTAAAGTTCTAAGGTTCTAACTGTTAAATCTCCGTCTTGGCAAGGATTTGAGTTAAACATATAACAAACGATCCTTTACTCTGATCAAGGAATTGGTGAAATAGGAGGAAGTTTTCAATATACCATCACTTCACTTTTTTATCCTCGCAACGCGAGAAGGAGAACTTACCACGAGAAGGGCCGCATCAAGGCATAGGCTGAATTAGTCCAATATGGCGGAAATAACTAAGCTGATCGATGAATCGATTTATCACATAAAATGATTTTCCCGAAGAAATGCGGTATTAATAATTAAAATAGCTCTCTTTATCATTAAACTATATCCTTCATTTTTTGCCAGGTAAATTATTAAAAATATTATTTAGGCGTTAAATAAATAAGCATATATAGAAGCTCGAGCTCCTTTGCAGATCAAGAAAACTAACTACAGAAGAAAAATTGCGATATATTTTAATCAGTCAATAAAATAATAATGATAACGATTAATAACAATAAACCTAACATAGCATTATGTCTTTGCCGTTTCCTTTAAAACTAGTTCTTATTTATTAATAGCTGTGAATTTCGTTAGTTATATTTTGTAATCAGAAACTTTTAAGAATAGAAAACAAACGAATTTAATCAAAACATTCGGCAAAATAGCCATAAACACGCGTTGATAACAATGATAATTAATAAAGCAATTTCCTTCAAAAACAATCTTCTATTTTAAGATATTTCGTGACTCCCCAAAAAAATGTTCAGTTCACTCTGACAGGGACAGCAATACATCGATTATCTTATTAATTCGCCAACAGATGTGTGGATTATTTACTCAGTGTAATGATTTAAAGATTTACATACAAACGAATATCTCAAATAAAGGAAGATGGATTAATTCCGGAACCAAATTAATTATTTATTATTTATCTTTAAAAGCCAGCAACTCTACAAATTTAGGATGTAAGAAAAATAAAATATCTATGAAATCAAAGAGCTAAATGTACAATAAAAGACTACAACTAGTACATACAGATAAAAGAACAAACAAAAAATCAACTATAAAATAAAAAATAGGATGTTAAATACATAATTTTAAATAAGCTAAAAATGGGGATCTTTTTTCTTTATTTTGTAGAAGGAAAAGTTAATTTCAGAAATATTTAAAAATTATAAAATATTGCGTTATTTCTATATAATGCAGCCCCCCCGAATTTTTGATTTCATCGGTAAAAATGTATCATAAAACCTTTAAAAATAAATTAAATAAGATTATTTAGTTCATAAAACATATTTTATTTTAGGTATATTAGCGTTTTAGCTGGCTAAAACTATTCCAAGTTCTAAATTGTTATTATTCCATTCCCCGGAAATGGTCCCAGCCCCCCCCCCCCCCCGAATTTATTTCCTATATCCGCCCATGATTTTACCATTTATTTTGTTGTGTGTTTATTAAGTGAATTGGTAAGTTAAAAAGGCTCCATCAGTAACAAATTTTGTTGATGGTACTGGAGTTTGTTTTTATTTTTTTTTTCATTCCTCCAAATTTTATTTACAACAAAGAAAATACCAGGTCCAAAGATTTGGGTCCTGGTGCTGGACTTACATTACGCTTATTACTAGAAGATAGATAGACATTGAGAAACGTTCTAACATTATATAAATAAAATAAAATACAAAAAAAAAAATACAAAAGTGTTGCTCACCTGTTACCTTCTGCGTCTGGCGGCTGACTGACTGGAGGGCAGTGGTGCAGGTTGGGTATATACCAGCTGAGAATCGATTCTAAGAAAGGCGGTTCTCGTCTGTGACGTCACCCAACAACCTCTAGGAAACGTGTTTACTCTTTCCCTCGTGAGTCATCCTGTTTTCGTTATACTATGGAGATTGAGGTTTCCTGTTAAAACAATTCAAATTTATAAGAAATCACTTCCCTGATGTTAGTAACAAACTTATTCAGACGTCGAAATTGGTACTAATGTCCCAAGCAGTCGAAGTACCTTAATACAAAAAATCGAGAGATATGAGCACTTTTGGACTTTTCGTATTTTGCAAGAAACAGATTTAAGAATAAATTTCGATATGACTACTTCTGAAGAAGAAACAGTGCTTGAAGATTCGGAAACGTTGCTGTCGCTCCATTTAATAAAAAATATTAAATTTTTCCACGGTCACTTACAGGGCCCCCGCTAGAGAAGGGGGGGGGCACGGTGGAAAATTGGTCAGGGGCCCGTGGTCTCAGTGGTGACCGGCGTCATTTTTTTCTCATAATAATTTGAAATAACAAAATTATATACCTAAGTACAGTTTACATAATTATTATTGCGAACAACTAATGGATAATTTTCTAAATTGTCTATTTCTAATATATAAACTAGCTTTTATATTATATATATTGTCAGTCCAAAAATTTGTAGCATCGGAAGTGCCAATGTACCTTAGACAATACGTCAATTTTCCACTCCTTTAAATTAAAAATGTATTTAATTTTGTTTTAAGAGAAATGTCAGTTTTAAATAGTTTTTTGGTAATGTTAATGGAGAAGGGGGTTTAAGGGGCCCGTGAAGTTATTTGGACAGGGGCCCAGCTTTGGTCTTCCTGTATCCACTAGGCATTCATTGGGATGTGGTATTTTTGTTGTTCTTAAAGAATAAAAATATAATTTCTTCTCTGTTCATCTGTCATGGGAGTATATAAGGGGGGCTGCACCCCCCCCCCACGAAATTATGTTTTGTTTAGAACATTTCACGTAAAAAAAAGCCTATAACAACGAAAAATGTCTTCTACATTTACCCTGGTCTACTAGGTGTCCAGAGGACCTTAAAACTCACCATACACTAAAATATTTAAAATGTTCCCTACACCCCAAATGCCTAGGTGCTTACAGCCCCCCCCCCCGAAAATATATTCTTCTGTATTCTTGAACAAAATAATTATAAAAAAATATTTGATGTATTGTATAATTGACAAATAAAGATAAATATAGGTACAGTAAAAAATCTGTACTCGTGCGATTTATCTTGTTAATTTGTCCATATTCTTAATTAAGTTCTATGAAAATTTATTGTTCACTTAACTTTTTATAATGTTTTGTTACTTACTAGACATCCGGAAGTGCGTTTGTAAGCGATGTATATGTGTCAATGTCATGGGCATATATAGAAAATAATTTCGGGGGGGGGGGGGAATTTCGGGGGCGGAGGCTGAGAGCATTTGGGGGGGGGTATGGAATTCTAACAATCTAGAACTTGGAATAGTTGGCAAATTAAAACGCTATTACCAAAATAAATTATTTTGTCGTATCTAATATTTTCTCGATTTCGGGGGGGGGGGGGGCTGCAACCTTTTGATAATTCTGTGCATTTGTTTGTTTTTAGACAAAGAGCATCTGAAAATCTGACGTTTTCTCTTAGCCAAATCCGAACCATTCCTCGACTACTTATTAAGAGTTTGTATGCTATGCTTTCCAAACCACAAAAGGGATCGGCATTTTACGGAAAAACATGCAAATATGAGGCAGCCCTGCTAGTAGGACTATTTCCCGAAAGGCTTCGATTAGAAATACTAAAGAACGGCACTAAGATGACGCGGTTCCTGCATATCGGGCCTTCAATGTAGATCAATTTGATGTCCTGAAGCATGGGATTAGATTACGGTTTTACCCTTTGTTCGGTGATTCTTCGTTCGACATAGTTTTATCACTAGTCTGCACAACAGTTCATCTTATACCGTCAAACAGTTCATCTTATACCGTCAAAATCTTATTCCGCTCATAGTTTTTTAAAGAACAGAAATACACTTTTCAATTCAACTGGAGTTATTTAAATCTCCAGGATCATAACTAAATCTGAAGTTAAGAGAAATAAATAATAATGATAATTTTTTTATCATAATTCATTAAGAGTCTCCCCCCCCCCCCCCCGCATTTCTATCGAGCCTTTGCTTCCTTGTGATGCGAAGGAGTGTAGCTATTGCGGAAACACTCATAAAGAAGTTTTGGAACAAAATTGAAATTTTCATCGATTTCATATGAAAGGTACCAAAAATGACCCTCAATAAAATTTCTCTCTCTCTCTAAGTATATATATACTCACACTACAATCCCATAAAATATGATTGGATAGTTCGTTATACAGCACATTGTGTCTGGGAGTGGGGTTCCATTCGTACTAAATTACTTATAGAGTACGTTGATTATTATTTATTTATTAAACAAAAATGGTTTTAATTAGAAATATAATTTCAGAGGCTGCTTAGATTTATTGATATTCTTCAGGTGGCAGCACTGAAAACTATTATTGTCCACGGATTTCAAAATTTCTGCTAGCTGGCTGATCGAGTTTAATTTTCAAGTAATTAAAATGTCTAATTCTACTTGAGAAAAAATAGTAAAAATGAAACCTGCAGACCATTATTACACGTTTGTATTCTTCTTGAATAAGATTATAAGAGGACAAAATTGAATTGGGGTTTTCGGGGATTATTTGTCATAGTAGCGTTTAAAGTACTTGTAAAGTGAGCACAAATCTGTATTTACTTTAACCAGATTTGTCGAAATGATGTATTCTTTAATTTAGAACAAATTCCCAAGAATATCCAGACAGAAAGTAGAATAAACTAATAGAATATGATGAAACTAATTGTTTACTTTTTGTCTTTACCTTCGATGTAAAATCCCTAGTTGACCAACACCAGCCATTAAGAGGTCAAACTTCTTGATTATTTTGAAACATTTTTTAATAGAAGCAGTAGCGTAAACAAATAAAAATACAATCTAAATGCAATGATTCATAATTAAAATTTCTACAAATATTTTTAGTGAAACTACTAGAAAAAAAAAATAATATGAGTTTTTAATTTTTTCCTCCAGTCCACATTTATACAAAATACAATATAATTATTTTAATTTTAACACTCACTTATAAATAACGAGTTTTGGGACAGAATATCTATAGGTTATCACCCTTTTCTAGCCAGTATAGGGCTGATGCCTTTTCTATTTTTGAAAGAAAAGCCGTCAAACCTATTGGGAATCGAACCTTGACCTTAAGTTCGATCTCGGTCACCAGGCTCTCCTCCCTATAAAAATGTTGATTAAGTTTAGAAAAGATAAAGTATTAACATAAATTATTATATTGATTCATTTGAGCAGTTTTGGTCTATTTGAGTACCTACCTATTTTATTAAACAGTCCTATATAGTAAACCTTATGAGAAATTGTGGTAATTGATTGTGACAATTCAAAATCGCAATTAATTTAAATAAAATGGATTTCTACAGGATCATGTCAGTAGGAGAAAACAGCGCTTGAATGTTCGTAAGTGTTGGTTTCCGTCCATTGATGGAAAAATATTGAGCGTTCCTATTCTAAGCTTTCAAAATAACACCGTGGAAATAAGCTTAGATGACACATTTTCTTTCACTTTGGTCTTAGCCAATAGGCCGAGAAGCGATACACATTTTCTTTGAGTCGACAGTTTAATTAATTTAATTGAATGAATTCAGTCCTCCTTCTTTGCTCTTGCTGGAGTAGTTTTTACATTTTTCGACCCCTCTGGATAATGTGGAAATGATCTTTGTCAGTCATAACTGAGGGAAATGTTTTGAAATAGAATAAGTTAATGAACAACTTTTGTTAATGTTTTTATTAAGTGTAAAGTAAGATTCTGAAGATGTCTTATTTCTGGCCTCATTTGTGAATAATTATTTTTTTAAGCCTTGTAATCTTATGATGTTACTAATTAAAAATTGATTATTTTCGACTCAAGAGAAGTTTGTGTGTAATTACTTTGATTATACATGTTTTTTTTATTTTTAATTCTTGAGCCTCAGTGGGTTTGAATGTTATGGCATAACACTATATAACTAGGGTTACTGGTTCGATTCTTTATGGTGAGGTTTCTTTCGAAAAAGGAAAGGCTTACCTCAACCCTGACAAGGTAGAAAAGGGTGGTAATCTATAAACAAGCCATCCGGAAAAAAAAAATATATATATATTAAATGATTTTGATTTTGCATCAAAATCATTTAAAAAATGATGATTTTAAAATGCCAGAATTAAAATTATACACACTTCTATATCGAAATAAAAAAAAAAAAAAAAATGGGGTAGAACAAGACCAATATAAGGATTGTAGAAATTCCAACAAGGAGTGAAGAGGTCCCCCCCCCCCCCCGCCAAATATGACAATAAAAAAAAGAAAGGACACTATACATATCAGTAAAGAACTACTGAAGAAAATTTTTAATGTAAACACCATTACTAGCTGACATCTGAAGCCAAAAAAAATAATGATATTTTTAATAAATTAATGATATATTATGATATTGACCCAGGGAGTAATTCTGTTTAATTATATAGATTTATGGAGTGAGTAAAACTGGAAAACATTTAAAATGTATAAAACACTCTCAAAGCAATTTATTAGTTCGCTTAATTGAAGAATGCAGTCTTCAAGTAGAACTTATACCCATTATTTGAACAGTAACTTTTCTTCATTTAATAACTTCAACTTTGTTCTAATTATTTTTTGCATATTTACTTCTATTTTGCCAATTAAATTACTGATTAACTTTGTGCATCTTTAATTACAATAGTGTTATCACTTTGTGTCCAGGGTTTTTGGATCGATTCCAATGGTTGGCAAGATGATGGAGACTCTTCTTAATCTTTGCAGGACCAAGGTAAGACTATTAACAGTTTTCCAGTTCTGCAGATTGCATAAAAATCTTCCTTCCATAGGATTTACCAGCATAATGTGGTGCCGACATGCATTTGCATGTGTTGGGCGCTTGCAGCCAAGACATATCTCTGCATTTTGGAACGGATCAAATCAATGATCCAAGGAAATTACCAGAGCAGAACCTCAATACCCTTTTGAGATTCATCGCTGACGCTGGTGTTACAACGGACGACATGTCAAGTGGCACAATAGGTCTTACAGGCCTCAGAGCAGTTCATCCTGCATAGTATTATGAGGCACCCATCATGTAAATCTAGATTCTCATTTCTGCCTTTAGAAAAAAAGGATGTCACCACTTCCGTCCTGGCTAGAAAAGGGTGGTAAGATAATCTGTCCTTAAAATCTTCATTATTAACAAACGGATGTTATACAATAAAAATGAATTACAATAATAAATGTGCATTACATTGACCAATTCCAATTAAATGAAACTACCTTTCTCAAAGCTACTAGTTTATTCAATCACCGAGATGGGACTCGTACCTAAAGCACCCTCCCCCATAAAATATAAAATCTAAGAAGGTAGTATATATTTTTTTTTTTGGAAGGGAAAGAGATAAAATCAAAACTAGTGCTTACAATATTTTATTGTGCTTAGTACCACAGATACAACTAATAAAAATATACACTGGGGAGCAATCAAGCTAATAACAGTATTTACTAGTAATATACATTATATTTTTAAAAACAATATTTCAAATAAACTCTTTTTTAAAAAAAAAATCCTATACATTTTGTACATTAGTTTTAAAAACAGGCTTGTTACATAAAATGACTTTGGGACTAGAACCCATACGAATACTCGTTTGGTAATCGACAATACTTTCCAAATCTACGCTAGCGTTTAACGTCAATAGATTTGGAATAACAATACAAACTCATGACATTAATAGTAAAAACGAGAACTGTGATGAGTAATTAGAGATTCACTGCAATATCACAGTTTCAGGCCTTAACGTTCTTTTACAACAATTATAATATCAATTCTGGCTCTTTTATTCTTTTTTTTCTATACCAATCAAGAGTCTTTGGTAAATGCTAACTTGGAACTTTTTAATCCTCAGCACAAACTAAATTAATGACAAAATTGTACAATAATTTTAAAATAAACACAATACATTTGAAGTTCACTTACAACCAGGGCAAAGTTAATTGGTAAAGTTAAGCAAGTAAAAATGAAGCTAAATAAAAACAACTATCTTAAGCATATTTAACCCCTGGTGTGTATAAAATGTCCATCCGACACTTTATACACACCAGGGGTCGTTATTTATTACCTATGTAACAAAATTTCAGGTAAATACAAGCATTTGTACTTTTGAGAGATAAACTACAAGTAATGCGAAACACTAAACATTAAATAATACAGACATTTTAAACCTTAAACTAATCAAGCTGTTAGATATTAAGAATTAATTAATTAGTAGGACAATTATTTTTACTAATTTCTTAGTAAGACTAATACAATATATTATAAGATGACTGTTACATTATTGTTAAAAATTATAATTATATAATCTGGATATAATCTATATATAAATCATGTAAAATATTCTAAATGAAAATGTTACAATGACAGAAAATGTAAATTTCATTTTCTTTAAACTAATATTTTCCTGAGTTTAAAAACAATTGATTGAAAAATGTTAATTGGCAGAACAGGAAGGATTTGTAGTATGATTTGTACATTTGTTTATTTATTTGTATTTTTAAAAAATATCAGTCTATGATTGTAAAAGACATGCTTTTAATTTTTTAAATGAGGAATTCAAGTCTTGTAAAATAAATAATGAACAATTTGTCACGTAATTCTTCACTGACTTGAAGACATCTTGGCGAACAATAGAGTCAATATAGATTGGATTACTGGACATTGGTTGGTATTCAAGGTAAAGAGAAAAACCAATGGGCTGGCCAAGAAGGGAGAAAGGTTTTATATACATTACATGTCTTCTCTTAAGCTATGGAAATTATTAACTCACATGCCAGGAGGCAGATATTGCGATGGGACAAGTATAATGAGAATAACAAACACCAGAATTAGAAGAAAGGAAATCATAAGAATGTTGAGGATGACCTGAAGGGTTTAATTGGAGTTTTCAATGAATGTGTAGAGTACTTAAGAGATAGAGCACTCTTGAACTTGCTCTATCAGCACTGAATCTTCAGTCCAAAGACTATCTAAAATTCTTTAGGGGGCTTAATAGTTTGTAAGGATTTGTATGATCTGAAGCACGATTATTACTTCACAGGTTCATGTACGTACCCTGTGGCTAAGGGCAAACCTAATAATAATAATAATTTCTTCAGCTAGAGTTACTGCAGCTATCATTTCCACCAATGGTTTCATACTGAATACTACAGTCAGTGCCACCAAATATTTGATATTGTCAGAGGAACTCCTAATATTATCTCAGCAAGCAGTACTACTCGATACTGATAGAATCGTTAGAAAATTTCTATATGCCCAAAATTAATAAATGAATATTTTTATAAATAAAAATAATTTTTACTGGTTGGAAATATCTCCAAGTAAGCTGAGATACCCCACCCCATAATAATAATAATTGAACGCCGCTAATGTCCTAGAGGTTGATGCATCGTAAAAAAACATTGAAACAGCGGACATGCATTAATATTTATAGTGACCACCATAACAAATTCAAAGCATGTTCAGAGCCAAGATTATATCACCAGTGCAGTTTAGATATTAATTTACTGATATGAAGACATAGTTTGTATTGACTTTCTGCCCTACGAAAAAATAAATATTCTTACATCTGCTATAATCAAAGAAAATCAATGATGTCATCTGTCAGCTATTTTTACATACTCAGACTTACACCTAGACCAACTACCCAACAAGTTCCAGTATGTGGTGATGTACAACTGAAGAAAATCATGATATACAGTTGTTGTATTTCCAATCCTTAAAGTCTGAGCAAACATTAATTGAGTCAATTAAATAGCTTGAAGATAGATACAAACTGTTTTCTTCGTCATCTGACATCTAAGTCAATAAAAATTATCCAAAATCTTACTTCAAGACTCAGTTGCTTGGAAAAATATTTTAAACAGAATCAAATCCCTCTTACAAAAACTTAGAAATAAGGATTGGTGTTTTTGAACTATGTTCTAACTTATATTTACATTAAAAGGAGTACAATTAAGGTAGAAAAAAAGGCAAAATATTAAGTATTAGTTAAGAACAGCTACGGTGAACTCTCGAAAAGAGATGTTTGGTTTTGAAACAAGTTAAATATATTTTTCAGGAATTATTAAATACAATTTTCTTTTTGTGATATTAGCTTTATTTTGAATCCTGTTTATCATAACAATTTATGTCATTATATATATGGAATCCTACTTTTCCTCCTTCAAAAAATGAATTTTAAAGAGGTACATAAATTAAAATGAATTATTTTAAAAGTTACTTTTCATAAATTTGAAATTCAAGTGGACGGATATAAAACCATTTTCCACTAATTTAGCTCATTAATCAATTCATATAAACATTTATTTGTAGGACATGCACTGATATAGATAAACATAATTATTAATATAGAAAATATACAGGTGATGTCTAAAAAATAAACCCATTAATGGTTTCGTAACTCGTTTTTTAATTGAATGTGTTATAACTTTCAAGCTAACATTTGCAAATAATCTGCTCTTGTAAATTGAAATTTTAAATAATTGCAGAGAAAAAAATTATATAATTGTTACTGTGTCCTTTAGTATGGCCAGATTTTTTATTAATATCCATCCACATTTCAGTAAATTTGCCTAGCTAAAGAAAGGGGGAAGGGTTTTCACATTCTGGATTCTTAGGTTTCCCCAAAATATATTGCCTTTGGATTTTTGTGACCATGTTCAGGCTTGGCAGTTTCCAGACCGAGGGTAGAGCTGATATGTTCTTTCTATTGCAAAATGTTTCGATCATTTTGATAGCCTTTCTGACCAGTCTATGATTTTAAGTGTTTTATGGCCACTGTGGACTGCAGACGCATCACAGACACCATTGAAATTAAAAAAACAAAAAACAACAACTCTAGGACACAAGAAACAAAAGGTTAAATAAATGCTCTCTATCATCAGTCTGGAAACCAATTATCCTAAATTAGGAAAAAAATAAAGAATGGTTAAAATGGATTGAGGGAACCCGTCTTTATATAGCCCTGCCACTTTTTATTAAATAAAAGCACTTTAAAAGAGTGCAATAAGAAAAAAAAAAAAAAAAAAAAAAAAAAGAAGGCATTCCAGAACAACCATCTTCAAAAGAAAGAAGGCAGCAGACCTGAAGAAACCTACTGAAATGTGCATAAAAACTAATAATTTTATACATTTCTCCATTCATTAAGGATTGAATGAGGTTGATATATATTGTAACCAGAAATTAAGGAAAAAATGTTGCCTTTCAGAAAAGCAATGTGGCTTGAAACTTAATCTCTAAGTGGACAAATTACTAAAAATTTGAACAATTTTCTATTTGACTAATTTAGGGAAGCCAATTCACCAGGGTACGAATGGAGTGCAGTTTGTTTATGATACGTTACTGCTCTCGGGGCAGGCAACTCGGATATTTTCCCGGAGTGACATTTTGGATGCAAATGTTGGAAATATATTTTTTTATTAAATACTCACTTAAGAAAATTTCAAAAATAGATGTGAAAATGTGAAGTGCATATTATATAGTAACATAGTCTGGCTTCTCGTGAGAACCAAATTTAAACTGCAGCATAACTTGTCTAAACCACAGAAATTAAATGAACTCCCATTATTTTTAATAGTTTTATTTATTTTTCTCAAAAACGATGGTTTCTGTGGAACCACAGCACTACAATCAGTGCATATTAATTTTGAAGATTGGGATTTTTCTAGTCGATTGAGCAGAAACGACGTTACACCTAGAAAAGTGTTCTGAATCAGTAATTTTTAATTTCCAAAAAACTTTTCATGTGTAAGTGAACGATAAAATTTAAATAAATAAATAATGTTTGAATTGTTATATTTTATGAAAATAACATGGATTTGTTTAAAACTTATGTAAAACTATGAATGATACAAAAGTAATAAAATAACATCTGCTCACTCGAGTAGGAAGGACACAATAGGTACACGACACACCTATGATTAAACTGTGTCTCTAAAAGCATCACTTAGGAGAAAAAAAATCATTGAGGTGGTTACATAGTTTGTTTTATCATCATGATGCAGCACCACCATCGTAACGCCAAATCAATGTCAAGATAGACTGAAAAATTCAATGAACGTATAATATTTTCTCTGTAATTGTAATACATTCAATTATTTCTGGCATTCTGGAAGAAAGGCAACATTTTTTTCTGCATAGGAATGAAATAGGTCCTAAACTATCGAAAATATAGGGCTGGCAACTAAACAATTGTGGATTTTTAATAGTATGTGAGTTAAATAACAATATCTCTCTGTGAGTTAAATATTCAGATTCTGTTTGAAATCTAAGCACTACTACTTTTTTTTAGTTTATAACAAGCACATACAAAAAGTTGTACAGTAGTATGTAATAATGAAGAGAAGCACGGTTTACAAGATAGATTAAATACATTTCATTCTCAAATAACCTGATGTTTTAATTTACTAAAAAAATCTGCAATTATTTAGTTGCCAACTCATTAGAACTGATTGCTGGTCAAATTTTAAAAATACGTACAGCTCAAATAGTCATTGTATTCTTAGCTGTACGACAAACATCAACACTGCCTAAGGCAAAATGCAGTTTTTGGTTTTCACTATTACAGTTAGAAAATAAGGATAAATGTTAGCATTCTGCAGTAAGTTAAATAGCAATGGTATACACGAGACAATGCTTGATATCAAATCATGTTTCTTGAATTTTTAATTAATCTATTTTTTCCACTGTCCTAAAGAATTTTGCCACCGCGCTAGTCTAAACTATTCAGATTCTGCAATATACAGTTGTTTTCTTTTCTTTCTTTTTTTTTTCTTTTTTTTTTTTGTTTGTTTTCTTGTCAACACAAGAGTAAATATTTTGACTATACTTCAGCACTTAACAGTATTATACATATTAGACAGATTCTGGATTGACAATATTATAATATTAGCACAAATATTGGCATCTACAACTGATTATAAGAGCAATATTTTGGATTGATTACTGTAACCTGGTAACCGAAGCCAAAATATTATTAACTAACGTGTGAAAATTTATCAGCCCCCCCCCCCCCCCGAAAAAGAAAGAGAAATACTTCTAGGTAATTTAGTATTCATATTCAGTTTTGAATGGAACAACACCTATAGAATCATTGTGGGAGAGTTCAAAACTTGAGTTGAAACTGTCATTCGGAAGAGGTACAGCCAGTTCATCGTCTTCAACCTTTATGTGCCTTTCAATGGAATGTGGAGGGGTGGGAGGTGCACAGCTCCTGATCGGAGTGGATGATGCCCAATTTGGAGGAGACATCCACTGCATGCTGCCATTCGTTGAAGGTGGCGAGAGGCAGCTTCCGGCATGACGGAGGACTGTTGGCCTACTTAGGTTGGCAAGACTTTCTTGCTCTCTGCTGGCTATCCTCAGCCATCTGTAAAGGGAAAATGAAATAAAGTAAACCTTATAAGAGTTATTAATAATTAATACAGAAAAATATTGTGCAAGGGATTATGCAACATTCTCTCCCCTCCAAAAGACTCAACAATTACATCTCCACAGAACATTTCAAGGACCTGATTAATTTTTAATAAGAATACTCACAACACTTGGGTAATTCCAAAAACTCATTTTCTAATTATCAAGGAACTATTGACCCCAACAAAAGATCACTGGATGTACAAGGAAGGAGTATTGAGGAGGCAAGTGTATCACTGATAGACCTCAAATGCATAAACCAAATTAAAACTTGGGAAGAGCCTGCACTCCCTTGGAATGGTACAGTCATCTTGTCATAGATGGAGTGAAGATAAAACACACTGGCACGTTCTCAGAGAATAGTAGGTACATGGGAGAAAGAGGGCTCTTGGATTTACCTGCATTGAGAACATATTGAAAATTCATCTAGTACAGAGATTTCTCAGTCCCAAAGTACAATATGACTTCACTGACTAAAGTAGAATAAAAACAAATACAATGTGGGGCAAAAGATATACCCAGGTTTCAAAAAACCATTGTGCAAATAGTGAGGGGAGGAGAGTTGAGGGTGGGGCCCCATTGTGACCATTTTCAGAAGGTACAATGGTTTGGACTGTTCCGCCATCGCCACACAAAGCCATGCACTTGCATTTCAACATTCCACACAACATTAGACGTTGGGCTCATGCTTTGGAAGAAACTGGATCCACAGCAATGCCTTGTGTATTTGGAAGACCCAGAACTGCAACAACACCCAAGAATGTAGTGCTGACAAGGGCAGCCTTCCAACAGTCGTCAAGGCGCTCGCCTCGGAGGCACGTGATTGCGTTAAGTTTGTCTAATTGTACTGTAAAGAGGATTTTACATAATGAATTGTCATTCCACCCATACAAGATCATGTTTGCTCAAGAAATGAACCCTTGATTATGAAAACCTGCTCAATATTTTTCTAGAAATGCTCAACTTAATTCATGAAACTTCAACTCTTAGAAGCTCTGACATGGCCCATTTCCACCTCTCTGGGACAATTAACAAGCAGAATTTTAGGTACTGGTCCAACAACAACCCATGTGAACTCCATGCGAGGCCTTTTCACTCACAAAAGTCACTGTTTGGTGTGCCATATCCCAATTTATGTTTTCATGCTGGAGAATTTTTTTGAACTTCAATCACAAGAGTTAAGTGACAAGACCAACCTGTGGGACATGTGGCTTCAGCAAAACGCTGCTACAGCCCAAATTTAATGGTATGTAAAAATTGAAACAAATGTTCTCCGCCCACCTTGTCTCTCTCAGAGGTGATGTGAGGACGCCCGCACATTCGCCTGATTTGAGCATGTGGATACCTAAAGGAAATGTTTTCAAGAATCGACCCCATATCATTCAAGTATTATTGAGGAGGTGGATGTGACTCTATTTGAGATGTGCCAAAACACTGGCAGAAGTTTGACAAATCGACTGCCATAATGTATTCTGCTGAAGGCTGCCTTCTTGCAGATATCATTTTCAAAACTATATGAATAATAGCTGTTTGAACGAACAAATCCAATAAAAAAAAAAAAAAAAAAAAAAAAAAAAATCATCTCTTTAAGCCAAGTAGTAGTTTCATTTTTCTGCCTCCCATAAACTCGGGCATATCTTTTGCTCACCTTGTATGCTGAGAGGAACATACTCTGAATTCTGCTTTGGGTAAGAGAAACTAATCTTTGGCCTATGCTAAGCTCCAGCGAAGAGAAGAATTGCAGTTGAATTAAATTGTATATAATCAATAGTTTATATTGAAGAAATCTTGTCAGAACCCAAAATTTAGGTAATGTTTTCTTTCCTTAATAAAAAACAATGCAAACACATTTATGGCCCCGTAGACACACACAAAAAAAGAAAACAAATTAAGCCTGGCATAAAAGGGATGTCCCTACGTATCAATTGAAGCGCACCTGAAAACCAGTTAGTAAGACTTGGATGTTTTATCTCAAAACAAATAAACCTGATGAAAACTCAATTTGTTTTTGTGAAAGCATCAACTTATCAGACATATACTCTGGTAATATTCAAATACATTCGGATATAAAGTCTTCTGGTATATTCAAGATAACAAAAGAAAAGAAAATATTCAAAACATACCGTTTCTTAGGAAGTTCTCGCTTCCTAGGAGAATCTGGAGTTCCGAAAAGAGATTTACGAGTTGTCTGCCCTGGAGTTCGGTTTTCCCTATCAATATTGGTCATATCACTTAGGGATGGTGTTCTATCACGTCGTGGAGACTCACTGCGCTGTTTCTTCTGATCTGATCTAGCCTCGCGCCTTTCAGCACGATACCTGGACAAAAATTATAATTTTGTAAGACATTTTACAAATTTTAATATATTACCATAAAGTAAATTCATACAAAACATTACATCAGGGTAAAGAATTACATTTTAATACAGTATTAGGATATTTTTACTTATAAAAAACTCATTATTATCTTCTATTGCAAGAGTTTACTTTGAAAACAATAGAAGATCAGCTGCTGAGGATATGAAATGTAAAATATCAATTCTTTATTTAAACTTAATTTCAATAAAATTCACAAAACCACTGAGTAATTTTAAAATTCAACAGAGCTGTTTCTTTTAATCCCAGAACTATAAAGAAGAGATGAAGAGAATGAAAAATGTCATAATTACATTGGACACTTTAAATTAAATTTCCAACTTGCATGAACCGCATTATCTTAGCTAGTTTCCGATCTTATCCCTAGAGTCATTTTGAAAGCCTAGAATAGAAACAGTTAATGTTTTAGTATATGTACCGCCGAAGCGAAGAGTGAAGTTAATGTTTTGTTTCGCTCTTTTGTGCAAAATGTAAACATGTGTAAAAATATAAAATGAAATCAGAGAAGCAAGATTTTAGGCACCACAGCAATAAACTGACAGTATCCTAAGCTGAAATTACTCCTTAGTCTAGGAAAGCACTTTTACTAATATATTTCTCATTTTCTTACCTTGTTTTACAAAAATAATCATTTTACTATTAAATGTACCGATTACTCCAAATGAGATTGACCCACCGAAAATTACTTTAGAACTATTTTAATAGGAAATTTAATAAACTTGAATTTTTCCTGTCCGCTTACCACGATTATCCAACCGTTTTTGAGATATTTAAGAAAATATATAAAAATCCTGTAACTACTCATGACTGTTAATAAAATAATTCTTTTCTAATGCTTTGTTAATTCCAAACATAACTAAAATTTAAATAACGTTTAGATGAATTATAAAACGTCTAGAAAAAGATTAAGCTGAATCCATCATTTCAAAGTAGCCAAACTGAAAATTAATTAGGAAACTCGTTTTATTCACTTTTCTCAAAAATGGTTACAGATATCACCTTAATAATTGTTTCATTTGTTTCCCTATGTTAGAAAACCTATGAAAAGTGTACTTGGAAGCCTATGAACACGAAGCCGCAAGCGCTACAATTTTTTTGCGCCAATTTCTCAGAAAGTGTTCCGATGGGCTGCTGGTTAACAAACTTAACCTTTTAAATTATATTAAGTATTTTTGTAGCAAATTTGATCAAAATAGGGTCCTTTCTTGGGGCAGTTAGAGAGTGAATAGACAATAAATAAAAAGTCCGTCACGCAGGAGCTGCATAACTAAGCACTTTCCTCAGAATTTGGGTAGTGTAGATTGCTTTCCAGAACAATTTGCTTAAAATATCCTACATAAATAAAATAAAAACATGAATAGTTCTCTTTTAAATTTGTAATGAGTAACTGATCAATTAATAATTTGCTTCCAGAGTTATGTTTACACATGGTACCTATTACACTACGTAATAAATACAAAAAACCTCATATTATCGTATTTTGATCTAACGCAGGAACAGGATACAGTCACTCTAGTGGTAGAAAGCGCTCCTTGCGGCGGCTTTGTGAACCTACGTCTGACGGGCTTTTCTATTGAAATATATTACAAATTAAACCCCCGCTTTCCGATTGACCGATTCAGCTCATTTTTACAACACTTCTTTCTCATTAGTTACCCGTGACGTATACCGCGTTTCGTTACAATACAGCAGAAATTACGACCAGTATGAGTATATTAGTAATTTGGGTCAGGTGTAAACCCCCCCTCCTAATGAACCGATTTAGATTATTTTTACAACACATATTTACCTGTAGATTACCACTACTAATACCGAGTTTCCATATAATATGTATATGTAATACGAGTTTATATATATAATATATATATATATATGGGCCTATATATATATGGGCCTATATATATATATATATATATATATATATATATATGTATATATATATAAATTTTAACGGGGGCATTTTCGGTGTCTACTAGGTAGAATCGATAAAGATTCCCCAACCTTCAAAAATTCCGTCATGAGTGCAATCTCAATAGCTACTTTCCTTCGGAGGAAAGTGCTAAAAGGAACGATTTTTTTTTTAAATTACCATTATCACAAGTTGGAACTTATTTTATGGTATGAAACAAAAAAAATAAAAGATATCTAGAATCAACTTTATAAAAGTTCTCTTCATTCCCCAAAATTTAGAAAAAAATAAGCAACCTCTGTATTGTTGCTAATCTGTCAATTCAAAAAAAAAAAAACACATACAATATACACAAGAGCTTCTAAACTGCTAGAGACTTTTCATATATGAACTATTTTAGCACTGCACTTTTCACCGTTTATCATAAAATGTAGTGCTCATTACTTCAGACGTAAATTAAACATAAATTTAGGTACTGACATCTGAATCCTGCTTTCTTGATTGCTGCAACAAAATACGTTAAACAAGATCATTCCAAATGGAACTGGTCCATCTTTTAGCTTTCCAACCTGAATTTTTGAAAATATTAAAGACAATGAGGAAAAAAAAATCCAAAATTTTCACTACAGTTCATTTAACGCACCTAGTTTAAATTAAGACCAAATAAGGACTTGAGCCAATTTTCAATGCCCCACGTTGGTCCCTGGGTCTACGGCCAAGGCTAGACCCTGGGAGGGGGGGGGGTACAGATCAGAGCGTGTAAACTGAAAATTGGGCTAAGTTTCTGAAAATAATATGCCACAAATAAACTACTGTGAAAATTCAGACAAGTTTTCTCAATTTATATTGTTGGTTAACAACAATTTCTATTTCCCAGTACTTTGGAAGAAAAATGTGCTGCAGTTAAATCTGACAATAAATGAACTTGGGGTTTCCTTCAAATTGGACAAGTATCTGTTTGAATGAATGTATGAAGTTTCATAAAAACTCGATAAACTTATAGATTCTAACTTTTTGTATTTTAGTACACAATGTCAATGTAAATTATCTGTATTTTGGATTTAAATCCGTAAATTTAGATATGGCTCTCAGCTTGCCTGGATAAGGAGACTCGCATTACAATATAGCAAATACTACTATTATTGTGCTAAAAATTTAAACATTTATAAGGGGTATTTTAATTTAAAGTGAATTCAATCTGTGTTTTCAAATAGTGTTTAGGGTATACAGCATTTACCTACTTGAGACCACTAATTCTATTTATATATTAAATTTAAGTGCCCATTATTATTAACTAAGAATTTGTATGATGGGTTATCTGTAGATTACCACCATGTTCTAGCCAGGATAGGGCTGATGCCTTTCCTTTTTTCTAAAGAAAAGCCACCACCCCATAGTAGGAATCGAACACACGACCCATGGCACGGAGTGTTAAACACTCACGCCTTAATACTCAAGGCTACCAGGCCTCCCCCACAAATATTAGAAACATAACAATCATACTTTTTTTTTGGTCTCCCTGTGGCTAGTGGCTAACGCCTTGGGTTCTGATACAGTCAATTTTTCTTATTTCAGGGCCTATTGCGAACATACACTGCTCCAACATGGATGTTGGTGCTATTAATCTAGAAGTTGATGCGGCGTATAAAAAAAATCCATGGACAAGTAAGAGTCATGGCTTATTACTTTTTTCTGACTGCTCAGGCCATTAAAAATTTTTTTATTGAGGCAATAGTAATCATTTGAAGTTTTGTATCGCCATATAAAAGGTATTTGAAAGAAAGGGCTAATACATATCAAAAACAACAATGCTTCTGGGGAGACAGAAACGTTATTGGTTAAGATTTATAGAAGACTCCTTAATTATATGAGTATTTGCTTATCCTAAGAGTTCTGTGAGAATATAAACCTTCTAGTTAACTAAGGATTAATTGGAAGTGCAGTAATCAATATTAGAGGAAAAGGTAAAAGTGTTCATAATTACTTATTATGAAGGAGAAGCCATTAGAGAGGAGTTATAATGCCTACAAATTATAATATTCTTAGGCAAAACGAAGATTTATTTTTTTAAACCATGACTTACTACTACCCACGCAGGTATTTGTACAATTGCTTTTCTGTACTTTAGTTGCAAAGTAATCCGACAACATTTCATAGGACATGTTCCTTTTTTCAAACTTTCATTTTGGGAAAACCTTAATCTAAGCATAAACAATGGCGTTTACCATATTTCACATTATGAATTTAAGCTAATTCCTTGTATGGAATTAATATTGAAAATTAATTCAGGAAATATCTCTGAATTAAATCAAAGAAACAAGCCTTCCACAAATTCATTTTTATATTATGTTGATACAGGGTTAATAAAAAACATGAAATAACAAATAAAGCTATGAATTTATTATTTCTATTAACATATCAAAATATATAATAAGCGTATTTGCAGTAAATTTCAGGACAAATAGTGTACACTCACTTCAGAGTTCAAAACAAAAAATGATGATTATCGATGATCCTCTCAACTTTGTGATTGCAATATTTGAGGTGATATATTTAGTTTATCAATAACATACTGTGGCATGCAGTATGTTGGATTAATTGTAGCTAATTCAGCTTCTTCCAAGATCGAAAGGGCAGCAATTCCAAATAAAGTGTGGAATGGGTCAGGCACATCTCCAGGCCTATCACTAAAACCTCCATCAGAGTCCTGACTAGCCAAAATATATCTCTTTAGCTGCTGTTTGTCAATCCAATGCAACCGTCCAAGCATAGTCAATGAAGAGAGTACCCACCAAGAATAACAGACATCAGGTAATTTTTCGGGTCGTCCATTTAATCCACCAGACGGAAGCTGTCTTTCGCACAACCACCAGCCCAACAAGTCAGTATCAATGCGAGATAGGTTATTAGTTATTGACAGCACGCCAACACAGCAATATACAAGGCCTGCATGACTTTCTGAATTCGGCTGTGAACCGAATCCGCCATCAAAATTCTGGCAACTCAGAATGAAATCCACAGCTTTATCAACATTAATTGCATCAAGTTTTCCTAAAAGTGACAAGCAAGCAACTGCACAAAATGAAAATCGGGTGTCGACTTCTCCCCATTTGTCACCCATAAAACTTCCATCTTCTTTTTGCAAGCTCTTAATGTAAGAAACAATTCTGTCGACAGGAAGATCATCCATAGTGTCCAGAATACATGAAATTTGCACGGCACTTAGGGTGTACAGAATATGGGGATCATGATTAATGCAAGCAGCAATGCCACCAGTTTTTTCATCAATACAATCATGAATGAAATCAATAAAAATTTTCTTATCCACTTGGTCTAGTTTCTTAGTTACAGCTAAAGTAGTTAGAATCCAATACATTCCAGACATTCTTAAATATTCTGTAGTGCAAAACTCATATTCATTTTTATCAGTGCCATAGGCTAATACAAATTCGATATGCTTATTTAGAAGAAGCTCACATGGCATATTATCATCAATAATTACATCTTTAAGTAAATTGGCCATAGTTCAACTTTGTCTTAGTACAATCCAAATTATTCTAGAAAATGAATCAAACTTCTAACGAGGCATTCAAGCATTAATTATACTTGTATCGAAGTTACCAGAAAAAAATACCTCCATAAATCATTCACCAAAAACAAACATAATAAACGCAAGGTCACAATTAAAAAGGCGCCATACTTGTAACCTTCTTAAAGCCGGACAACATACCAAAGAGGTTAGTAGGGTATGAAAATGGCGGCAACTCCAACAATAAAAACAACAATGGCCTTTTAAAATAGAGTACATTTAAAATTTAAAAAGTCCAAGAACTCTCTAAACTCTTAAATCCTGAACAATTTAACGTTTTTGAAGTACAAAAGTTGTATAAATTCATTATAAAACCGCTATTAACCATAAATAATATTAAAACCAAGGGAAATGCCCTGTGAAGAAGCATAAGCCAACTTTTCTACTTTACTTTATGATGCACCATACAACTATTTTTTTAAAAACAAATATTGAACTCACTTTACAAGCCACTGTTTCACTTCTTCTGACTGGTTGGCCTCTGAAGAATCAAGAAGTGCAAAATCATCTGATCGGACAAGTGGGGCACTAGGGTGAACAGCACAATGCCTATTGGCATGAGTAAACCTACTATTGCACCTTAAAAAAAAAAACTTTATTTATGAAAATTGCTTTTGAAGAATAACTAAGCAATTTTAATCATCATAATTCACAATAGCTTTGTAATAAATAAAGTTGATTTACCCCTCTATTGAACAAAGAAATGGCCTTTCTCCTGTATGTAACCTTAGATGTGTTTTGAGCTGTCCACTTTGTTTGAATTTTCTAGTACAGCCTGGGTAGTCACAACAATAGGGTCTTTCCCCTGCAAATAGAAAAATAAAGGCAAAGTGAGTTTATTTTGAAAAACAAAGTATATAGGGGCTTAAATAAAAGTCGAGCATTATCATTAAAAAAAAAGTCCAGTGAAAAAACTTTCTTCCTCATTAAAGTAAGAAAAAAAAAAGAAATTAAAACTATCTAACCTTAATAAATAAATTAAATTTAATCTAACCTTTCAAATAATATCAAAAAGTATTAATACAAAACATCCATACCTGTATGCACTCTCCTATGAGCTTGCAAGGACTTATCTCTGGGGAAAACTCTAGAGCAAATATCACACCTAATACCATTCTTCGAAACTGCTCCTTCCATAATAAGGTTTGAAATCATAGCTGCTTTCGGCCTACCTCGTCTGCTTTCAGATTTATTGAGATTTTCCATCGGAGTAACTGGAAACATTTTGTCACTAGGTTCCACTTGTGGACTCAACATAAAGTCAAGACACCCGTCATAACCAACTTCTTCAATTTCGGCCATTTTATAAACACTTAAAAAACTAATACTAAGGAACTAATAACACATATCACGAAAAGAAAACCCCCAGTCTACAGAAGCGCGAACCAACCTCAACGAAACGCGATAGAGAAGACAGCAATGTGGGGTGTTTTGCCCGCCAAAACAATCATCACGCGGGTTAGATTCAGTGTTGCTCAGAGAAGGTTATTAACAAAATTAATGTTTTTATTATTATTGAAACAAGAAAAATGAAAACAATTAGTTATCTAGGTGTTATACTTTACAGCTCTTGCATTTCAAAATATTTTGGCTCATAATTTATTAATGACTAGGACGAACAATTACTAAATCAATTATATTTATTGACAATTTAAGACGAAATTATTCTATTAGAAACATAAAAATCCAATGTTAAGAATCGTATTGAATAATATTCAATAACTGGAAGAGAAAATTAGATGTATAAGGAATTATAGGGAAAGTGAATGTCAAACGAAGGGGGGGGGGATTAAAGAACTAATTTATGTTTTCTTGACTTTTAAATTAGGATACAAATCTTGAATCTAGTAATAGATTTCACATCCCTTTACTCTGCTTTAACTATATTCTTTTTCTCTAGTTCATGGAAGTTAATCTAGAAATAGTCTATTCAAATTTGTAATAGCTATAGGTTTATTAAAAGTTCTATTATCATAAAATGTAACGATTTTTATTTACAATTTTCATAAATATGTATTTACTGTTATTCTGTACTATTTATTCATAGAAGAGATATTATTTATAACTGCCTCCTGGAAAATTTAAATTTAATTGGCAAATTCCTAATTTTTATAAGAAACATGTAAATACAATCCTGTAAAAAAAATATAAACTCAAGGGAAAAAATGTATTTAAATTAGTTTAAATATTTATGTTGCAATCTGAGTAACAAAATACATTATTTAATGTTTACTTAATTGATTAGTTACAATTTTGATACAGACTTTAATATATTGTTAAGATTGGCCTCCACTTGGTACAAAATAAAAAAAAAGTTGTGAAAAAGTATTAACTCAAAACACTTCTGTGTCTTTAACGAGTATATTCATTTCAATAATTAGAACTTCTGCCATGTTTTTAGATCGCCTCCAACAGTATTTTGGGAACACTTCTTACTAAATTAATTAAGATGCTCTCTGGTATGTTTTCCCAAGCTTATGTTATCCTTTCTTTGAGCTCATAGGGTTATTTTTTTATTGAGCTCCTTGTGTATATATATTTTTGAATTTCGGTTTCTGAAAGTCTTAAACTTCTCTTGCCATAATTCTCCACAAATTTTCTATTGGGTTGAGACCCAGACTAAGGGCTGGCCAATCCAAAATCTTGATTTTGAAATCCTGAAACCATTGTTTTGTTGAGCATGCAGTAAGAATAGGCACGTTATCCTGCTGAAAAATAATTTGTTCTTCTTCCGGTAATGTAATAAATGGCAAAACGAACTCTTCCAAAACATTTTGATAAATAACTGCATTCATTTTTCCGGAAATAAATGCAATTTGAGATTTTCCCTTTTCATTAAAAGCAGCCCATACCATGACTCCCCCCCACCAATGCGACCTTTTTGACATTTTTTTTTTCTTTTTTACGGTCATGCCAGTTGTTATAGTTAAACTGAATAAAAAAAGTTTTTTTTTTTTTTTTTTTTTTTTTTTTTTTTTTTTTTTTTTTTTTTTTTTTTTGTATATACCTTTAATCCAGTTAAATCCTTATTTTCAAAATCTCTGTGAACTTTTTGGATAATCCTATATACATATATTGCAATAAATAGACATTTTTTCTTCAAGAATTTCTTCATTATGAAGTTTTTCTCAACCAAACTCCTGCTTGAGCAAGTCCCTCCATTTCCGCCGGTCCATCGCATCTTCGTCCGTCAGCAGTGGCGGCTAAGGGCTTGGGGGGCTTAGCCCCCCAAAATGAAAATTCGCAATATTTTTTGGCTATGTTAGAAAAATAAATTGTTTAGGCAAATTAATAGTAATAAGTTCTAATTATTTTATGTTCTTAGTTTATCAACGCTTCTCCCAACGATTTACAAAATCCTGTCAGTGGCAATATGTCGGAGGTTAATGGAGAGGAGTGAACGACTACTGGGAGAATATCAGAGTGGATTTCGCCCGGGAAGGTCGACTATAGATCCATTAGACAGATGTTAGAGAAAACGTATGAGTATAACATTGATCTACACCACCTCTTCATTGACTTCCGACAGGCTTATGACAGTGTTGATAGAGGGAAGTTGCTGCAGGCATTACAGTCACTGGGAATACCTGGGAAGCTAATAAGATTGACGAGGTTGACTCTGGAAGGAACAAGATGTAAGGTCAAAACCAGAATAGGCGTCTCTGATAGCTTCGAGGTAAACAGTGGCTTAAGACAAGGGGGGGACCCATTATCACCCGTATTATTCAATCTCGCCCTTGAAGTCGCCATCCGAAAGATAAGGACTAACCCAGGGGGCACCATTTTCAATAGGCTCACTCAGCACATGGTGTATGCTGATGATGTGGTAATAACAGGGAGGACCACAGCAGCTTTGGCCGGTGCTGTGACAGAATTCGATCGTGCCGCGCTAGACTTGGGACTCTCTATAAATAGTGAAAATACCAAGTATATGAAAACCTCGAGACAGACCGAAGAACGAGGAGAGACTGTGGATTTGGGCGAGGACACGTACCGTAGCTGTAGCACATTTAAGTACCTGGGGGGAGTAGTAACGGAGAACAATAACCTGGAAGCGGAGGTTAAGGGCAGAATGGTGGCGGGAAACAGATGCTTCTACGCCTTGCAAAAAGCTCTCCGATACAAAAGTCTCTCCAGGAAAGCAAAGATTTTATTATACAAAACTTTGAATAGACCAGTTGTTGTGTACGGCAGCGAAACGTGGACTCTGACCAAAGAAATGAGGAGAGGTCTGTTGGTCTGGGAAAGGAGAGTCCTGAGGAAGATTTTTGGAGCCGTAAGAGAGCACCACAGGTGGAGGATCAGGAGCAATGCCGAACTTACAGAAATGTATGGCGAGCCTGACATCCTCTATGTCATCAAGAAAGGTAGGCTATGGTGGTTAGGGCACGTGGAAAGGATGGAACCCTGTAGGCTACCTAAATTGATGCTGAATGGTGCACCTGGGGGCAAAAGAAAGAGAGGCCGACCAAGACGGAGGTGGCTTGATGACCTGGAGGAGGACTTGCGGACGCTAGGGAACCGAAATTGGAGGAACTTAGCAGCAAACCGCGTGGAGTGGAGCAGGATAGTGGCAGAGGCCCAGGTCCTACAAGGACTGTAGCGCCCAACAGTGAGTGAGTGAGTGAGTTTATCAAATACTTCCTTAATGATTTCCAGGTGCCTGGTTACAAAAATTTGATTCTACACCCCCAGGCACGGCGGTAAGCCCCAGAAATGTTTGTCTAGAGCCGCCTATGTCCGGCAGTCCTCTCCTTCTACCCTCCGCTTCCCAATCCATTATTATTTTTGGTGGCCTCTCATCACACACTTGTCTCAGAGGGCCATACCATCTGAGTCTTATATCTTCCATTACATCTGGGATATTTTTCCCAATTTCCAACTTCTGCCTTATAATAGAGCCATATATTATTATTTATTTATTTAATGCTTACAAGATTGGAATCTTTTAGCATGGGGGGTTACTATATAATTTTGTTAGTTTCCTAAGGTTATTTGCCATAATATAGTAACAATAATGTTAATAAACCTAATACCTAAGATACTTACAACTCTTAAATGAAAAAAAAAAATCCTTACTTATAAAATAACACTATAATGCCAAATTACTACTAGGTAAACATGAGACTAAGACAAAGAACAAGAAAAATTGTACAAATCAAGTTTCAATTGAACTAAAAGAAAATTTTCTTATAACAAGCATTTGTCGTTTAGGATTATTTGAACCTGTCTACATAACTTGTTAAAACTAAATTATTACAATTAAAAATCTCTTAACATAAATTTGGTCTTATAAGAAAGTTGAAACACACTTGTTTGAAATAAAAATCTGTTAAATAACTTTACTAAATTAATGGTACTTCCATAAATATATCATCCAATGTGCTCAAAACTATAACTCTTAACGAAATTATCATTCTAACCAAAATTTACTTTATATAACTTTTCATTAATAAAAATGAATTATTTTACTTTATTTTATAATTTATTCAAATGATATTGCTTATCTATGTATACTATATATTTTATGTATACTTTAATTTAATCGGATCATAATATTTGTTGTTGGTAATTTATTGTTGCCTTATACTAAGATATATGTTTTTCGGTAAATTAATTGCTATTCATTTATCAATTCATCTAATTTAATTTAATATTTGTTAGTAAGGTTAACTCCTAAGTCGGCAACTTTATCTTTGATTCTCCAGGATGATGATGTTACCGAATTCTAAGAGAATGTTTAGGATTTTTATGAAAGAAGTAACATCACCTAGAAGCGAATATATCCAAATTCTGTTCGAGAAAATGTTTAAGCTGACTGCGCCTCTTTCGAACTTTGAATTCCTGTGTCTTTATGCAATCAGATCTGCTTGGTGTTTGATTCCTTCCAACTATGTTTATATGTGGACATGAGTTTCTTCTTACTCTCAGAGGATTGTGAAGATTCACAGTTTTTGCCTTCTCCATCTATATACATGTCTTTGATGTTTGACTTGGACCATTCCATTACTTCTTGAAGAGAATAGGTTTTCCCTGCAATGATTAACTTACCCTGGATCAACTTTGCTGGAACATTCTCTCTCCTAGCTTTTCTCAAGTATGGAATAAGCTCTCTTCTTCTAGTTCTCACATCTTTAGAATAATCTTCGGATAAAGCTATAGATGTTCCTCTTAAGTTTTTTGTTGCTCTAAGTATTTCTTTTTTTAAACGAAGAGTTGTAAATTTAATTAGAATTGGTCTACTTAAGCTTTCCCCGTTGCCAAGGAGTTTTATGTAATCTATTTCTCTCACTCTGACAGGAACTTTCATTGTTTCATTAAATAGGTTCAGTACCGTTTTTTCAAGATCATTATAACTATTAATTTTTATGTTGAAAATAATGATATTTTTCTTCCTATTTTCAGTCTAAATGTATTTTTTAAATGCATCTTCTAAATTTTTATCCTTTATTTCTAATTCTATAATCCTATCTTTAAGGTGAACTATATCTTCTTTTATAAGTTTGGTTAATTTGGTAATATCATCTATCTTCTGCTCTGAGATTTTAAAAAGTTCTTTAAGTGATAACATTTCCAATTTTAGTTCTGCTAGATTTAAATTTACAGAGATTTTCAAGTCTGAAATTGCCTTTATCCATTGCTATAAATCACAGTTTGAGGATATACATGTATGTGTATATTTGTGGTACCAACCAATGCTATAATAGAGTCATTTCTTACTCTTTCAATTCCGGAGGTTCTTGCTGCTCTCCTCCAGGAATCTATTTCAACTGAAAGGAATTTTTCCCCTGGGTTATATTGAGTGGCCATGTTTCTGAAGCATATAGCATTAAGCTTTCTACCAGAGCTTTGTATATTACCTTTTTAGTTTTTATTAAAATACTAGCTGTTACCCAGTGTGCCATACTACACCTACTTTCTGTCTATGACTCTCCCCGTATCAAGATCTACTTGATACCTAGTTGTCTATACCCAGTTACGAAAATCGGTTAAACGATGTGAATTTGTTTTAGTTCATAATGATACCCGCCAGAGGCCAGCACAACAGCACTTCATCTAACAGCCGACAAAGGCCAGTAGTTATCGATTCAAAATGGCTGTCACAATCTGAATGGTTCAGTGCAGCCAATTTTTCTTGAACAAAACTTTTGACCTTTTGACCAAATTTTGAAATTTGACTATTTTGACCTAGCCTAGGAGATTTCTCGTATCAAGACCTACCTGTGTGCCAAGTTTGGTCAAAATCGGTCAAACGGTGTAGATTTGTATAAGGAACAAACAAACAAACAAAAAACAGACAGACACGTGATTTTTATATATATAGATTACTGCACCTGCGTATTGATTTAAGCATTCCCACTGATTTTTTACCATTTGTTATCCTTTTTATGGACTTCTGCTTCTGCGCTACCATTACTTTCTATTATAGATCCTAAATAACAAAATTGTTCAGTTTCGCTCAATTGGCATAACATTGGGTCAGTTACCACCCTTTTCAAACCAGGAAAGGGCAATGCCTTTTCTTTTTTCCCTCCTTAGAGCTCACAACGACGGGTCTCCTAATAAATATTTATTCAATTGATACCCAAAGAAGGAATAGCTGGCTTCACATTCTATGAGTATTATAATAATCATTGTCAGATTTCTTGTTAGTAAAAGAACCTTTCTTCCTTACAAATTCCTGTGTATTTAATTATCTACTATATACTTGTCAAATACCACTCACTCACTCACTCACTCACTCACTCATCTATCAACGCCCAGCCCAAACCGCTCGACAGAAAATTTTGAAATTTTGCATGGACACTCCCTATAGTGCAGGCGCTCGCTAAGAAAGGATTTCTTGATATTTGTATTTTTAAGCATTTTTAGGGGGGTTTAAAATTTGAGTTGGTTAGAGAAGGCAAGCCAAGGAAGCCTGCGTTGCTAGGACGATAAAGAACAGATGTTACCTTACATTATCTATCTCATAGTTTTATTTCTAATTGAGGTTAATTTCAACTAAGATGGCAGACCTTGAATTACTAGAAATTAACTGTCCCTCATAGAGTTTTAATTGCGTTTCTTTTCTGCCTGTCCCCGTCAGATAAGCTTACCATATTTTTGGAGAGTTAAACCGGGACACATTAATATGGGATGGGCATACCAGGGGGGGGGGGATAAAAAGAGTACAAATTATAAGCAAAATGGTTGGTGAGTTTTAAGCCTAGCAACTAACGGGAAGGGGGAATCCTAAACTGTTAGTCTACCCAAACCTTAAAAATAAGAACGGAACTTTTTTTGCTACTTGATTTTCTTAAAACAATCTCTCAGCCAAATAGTAGTGTCTGGCAGCTGGCAGCGCTGTGCAGGTAGTTCCAGCGTTTTACAGCTAGATTACTTCTCATTTCTTTGACAATGTGAGCAGTAGTAAAAATGTTAATTGTAGAAAAGTAACCGATTTAAAAAAGATTCTTATAAACATGAATTCATTACTTTTTACATCTTACAGCCTTTTCCAGGACACCGAAACAATTGCAAAATACCGGGACAGTCCCGGTCAAACTGTGATGTATGGCATCTCCTTAGGTTTTCCAGGCGAGGTAATAATATCCGGAACCCTTGCACAGCCTCCTCGCCTATAACCTTGGTAATACTCGTAAATATATTGGGTGTTACCATATGACTTCTTGGAAACATAAACTTTTAAATTTTAACGCCCATTGAATAAAATATAGTATGACGGGAGCCGTTCTGTAATAAACTGCACAGAATTGTATAGTAACGTAATTTTAATGAAACATTATTTAACACAATAAAATAACTACTTATCTGCAGTGACGAAGCACGGGTATTCAGCTAGCTATAAATTAACAAATATGTCGTGTATCGTTTTATGTCCATCTTTTTTATGTAACCTGCATTGGTCCTAGCGTTTTCCTTACAATCTTCGTTTATATATATATATATATATATATATATATATATATATATATATATATATATACATATATATATATATATATATATATATATACATACGTATATATATATATATATATATACATACATATATATATGTATATATAAATACATAGCGTTAATTTTGATCATATCTTATTTAACTCAATATAAAAAATACTTATCGGCCGTGGTGAAGCACGGGTATTCAGCTAGTTTACAATATTTTTGTTTGAAAAAAAAAGTTATTATCCTACAAATTTAAATTAAAAATTTGTTACTGTTATATTTCTAACTAAAATAATTAGGCAACTTAAATCTATTCTAAAACCTGTATCCAGTTGAATTGATAGGGTGTACATTAAGTTTTTATTTGTGCAGTTTTTTTAGTTTTCAATTTTAGAGAGTAATTAATTGTGTAAAGTAAGGTTTTGCTGTCAGGCACTTAGACCTATTATAATTAACATATTGACATGTTTAGCTCTATTTTAGATTCCTTTTCTCCTTTGTCGTAAAAGATAACTAATATAAGGATATTTTAAAATTATGAAGATTTATTTGAATTCCCATTGTCCTCTAATTTATTTAAAGCTTTTCTGTGCAATCCTTTAACCACTTCACCGTACTCACTCACTGGTGCAGGCCGACAAAGATGCCCTGCCGACTGGTTTGGGCTAGACTACAAGGCAGTATGTTCTCTCTTTAAACATAGTTCTCCTAGGAGCTTTTTCTTGCTATTCTATTGTTTTATTAGTTCGCCAGTAGATAGTACATGATATATAACCTGAACCTTCCTTCTTTATGAGGTCTATGCTCTTAATACTACCTGTTCAAACCTTTTAACCCAATTTTGCAAATGGTCCTCTCCCTTAAAGAAATATTTCCTTACATAAAGTAAAATAAAATCCTTGTGAAGAGCTAAGGCACTCTCAAAAAAATAATTATATATATATATATATAGATATTGGAAAATTTCATCTCCTCCTACATTAAACCACAAATTTTCTCTGGCATTACAGCCAGCTTCCTCAGGTGGTGAATGATGCTGCATCATGTACTACCTGAGGAAGCCGGCTGTATTACTGTTTAAATAATGCCGCTTTAAATGCGGCTTAAAAAACCGCACCACTGGTGATATATGGCGGAATGTAGGAGGAGTAAAAATTGGATCTGTAGGGAGATGGAGGGAAATACTGCAGAAAAATAATGGCTAAAGCTAATAATAATGCTAGAGCTAATAACGGCTCCGCATAGAAGATGCATCTAGGGCAAAATGAATTATGCGTGGGCCAAGGTCGAAATCAATTCAGCAATCAAGGTTTTATTTCTTGGATGACTTTAAAGCCGTTTCCTTCTTCCTTTGTCAATACAATTGTCACATTACCATAGAATTATTGTACTCCTCCATAAAAGCAATTGTTTTTCTTGCCCAAGGTCCATCGTGGAAGAATTTAGAACTCAGTTACAAGCACTATTGTAAGAGTTTTTCATTTCAAATGGAAAGCATTTTCTTCTACCAGTAACTCAGCTGTGTATCATGAAACTTCATTGTCCTCGTTTTGGAGAGAGGAAGGAGCTTTGTTGCAAGTTTTACTTTCTAAGCACAGCTTGACTGGGTGATTATCTCTTTAACATATTATTTTTGTATTTTTAATATTAATGCCTTATCCAATGTATAGAAAACTCTTTCAAACATTATTCTCAGAGATTTGAAAAGTTTCGAGAATCATAGTAAGGGGGAAAAAGACCTAATTGATATTAAAATGAAGAACATTGAAAGATTTTGGGTCTCCCCATGGTCTAGTGGCTAACACCTACGATTCTCATGCGGGAGATGGTGGGTTCGAGTCCCACCGGCTGCTGGAATTTTCTCATCCCACGGCTCGTTGAAAAAATTCTTTGCTCCACCAGAGATGTCGGCGCTAAAGGCCCAGAAGTCAAGACGCCGTAAAAAAAAAAAAAAAAAAAAAAAAAAATTGAGAGATGTTCAACTCTTAAATCATACTCGGGATACAGTGGGCCCCATGCCTTCATTAGTTAAACATATTTAAACATTTCTCCCAGAAATGCAGCTCATTTTACTCTGTAGTAACAGTTAAGATGTCGTATTACCTGATTACATACTGTTAGCAAGCCAATTGACTGCTAGCTACTAGATACTATGTAGAATCGTTTAAAATCATGTTGGTGTTCAAAAAACTCTTGTACGTCATTTTGTGAAGTAGGATTAATTTTTTTACATTGCCTTTCTGTTTTTAATGGTAAAAGGGATTTTATTAAGGCATGTAAACTACTTGAGTCATTAATGCCTCGAATGGAAACATGGACGATGAACGTCCCACAGGCACCTTTCACGATGAACCTCTGATAAACCTGTCACAGGCACATGTATTCATGCAGAAAAAGCTTCTAGAAGGAGGAAATATGTGTTTTTCTCTCAGTTGTAAATTATTAATTTTTTGCGCAATTGTTATTATTATTTACTTTTCTAATCAAATATCACGCCCGTTCAGTTTATTTTCAATATTATCTAATAACGGGAAATTTCATAGAAATGAAATATTTATATTTTGGATATTGATTTGCTGGATTTAAAGAATTTTTTTAATTTATTTATATTTGTTGTGCCGTTGCCTAGTATTTCGTCCATATGTACAGGCAGTTGGACTTCATCTCTTTCCTTTTTAAATTGTTGGCATTCAATAAGTAGGATTATGTTTGCAGTTAAAAAGTTTTTAGTTTATTGCATCCATTTTTATGTATTTTACATAGTCTTTATTTTTATGGAGAAGAATTGTCCAGCACCTAGAATCACTATCATGATAAAATCTTCATGTTTTTGATAAATTAAAGATAGTCAAGAATCTCTTTCTACTCCCGGCAAAGTCACCGTTAATGGGGTTTTTAAACCACACTTTAAAAAAGTCCGTCACGCAGGAGCTGCATAACTAAGCACTTTCCTCAGAATTTGGGTAGTGTAGATTGTTTTCCAGAACAATTTGCTTAAAATATCCTACATAAATAAAATAAAAACATGAATAGTTCTCTTTTAAAGTTGTAATGTGTAACTGATCAATTAATAATTTGCTTCCAGAGTTATGTTTACACATGGTACCTATTACACTTCGTAATAAATACAAAAAACCTCATATTATCGTATTTTGATCTAACGCAGGAACAGGATACAGTCACTCTAGTGGTAGAAAGCGCTCCTTGCGGCGGCTTTGTGAACCTACGTCTGACGGGCTTTTCTATTGAAATATATTACAAATTAAACCCCCGCTTTCCGATTGACCGATTCAGCTCATTTCTACAACACTTCTTTCTCATGAGTTACCCAGGACGTATACCGCGTTTCGTTACAATACAGCAGAAATTACGACCGGTATGAGTATATTAAGAATTTGGGTCAGGAGTAAACCCCCCCCCCTTCTAATGAACCGATTTAGTTTATTTTTACAACACATATTTACCTGTAGATTACCACTACGAATGCCGAGTTTCGTCGAAATATACCAAAAATCACTGCTGGTAGTGGCGAATTGGTATTGTGGGTCCGGAGTAAACCCCCCCTCCTAATGAACCGATTTAGTTTATTTTTACAACAGTTATTTACCTGTGGATTACCACTACGAATACCGAGTTCCGTTGAAATATACCAAAAATCACGGCTGGTAGTGGCGAATTGGTATTGTGGGTCCGGAGTAAACCCCCCCTTCTAATGAACCGATTTAGTTCATTTTTATATCTCACTTTTCTCTCTATATTACCACTACGAATACCAAGTTTCGTTGAAATATAACAAATATTACGGCTGACATAGTCAAATTAGTGTTTTGGGTTCGGGGTAAACCCCCCCTTCCGGTGGACCGACTTTGGTGGTTAACGAACTCGTTCAATCGTTTGCTAATTGAATGCTATATACCAAGTTTCGTGACGAAAAAACAAAAACTCTGGCCGCTATCGTGTTAACAGACACATATATATATATATATATATATATATATATATATATATATATATATATATATATATATATATATGCATATATATATATATAGATATATATAAATTTTAACCGGGGTCATTTTCGGTGTCTACTAGGTAGGATCGATAAAGATTTGAAGAAATTTTTCAAAAATTCCGTCATGAGTCCAACCTCAATAGCTACTTTCCTTCGGAGGAAAGTGCTAAAAACAAAACAAAGAAACAGTCCTGTATCAGGCCACAAGGGCAGATACTGTAGAGGTATCTGATTCTTGACCATACGGCACTCTAGGGAGATAGTTTAGTCAGTACTATGCTCTGGCTGCCTGATTTTTCCCTTTGCAGGTACCCATTAATAAATTTATATTTTATAGTGACCCAATCTTCTTCAATCCAATATTTTTCAGGTGGAAGGTCAACAAAAGAGAATTAAAAAAGTCAATTCATTTTATTTTTCGTCTTTACTCTACTTGTTTCACGCTTTAGGTGCCTCTACAGGAGCTGATTGACTCTATGAGTAGTAGTAACCTCATTTTGGACGTGGCCAAGGTTCACTTTAATTCAATTAGGCTTTATATTTTTTTAGTATGGTGAGCTATTAGCTCCTGAAGAGGTACCTAAGGTGTGAAACATGTAGAGCAAAGACAAAAAAAAAAAAAAAAAAAATGAATTGAATTTGTTAATTCTCTTTTGTTGACCCTCCGCCTGAAAAATATTGCATTAAATTAATTAAAGGCTGGGTGAGCCCAGGGATGTTTTTATTTTAGCTAATAAGCCGCTGGTGTCATTTGCTCCGAAGTAGAAGAAGATGAAACTACCCGGTGAAGAAGTTTAAAAGAGAAAATACATGAAAAAATGATTCAGACTTTCAGTTGAACGGTTTTGGAAGTTCTCTGGACCTTCATCTGGACCAAGGAAATTGTGGAACATGGATGTACGTCAGCTTTTGTGCAAAGAAATTGCAGAAATAGATTTAGTTTTTTGTTTACGTGTATTAGATTTTACAAAAAGAAAGTTACAACACCTTTCTTGTGAGACATATGTTGGACCAGCATCCTTTGTATTTAAGGATTGATCATTCAAGTCTAAAAAAATATTATATTATTATGAATAATATACTGTTGTATTTTCAAAATAACAAAAATAAAAATAATCATTTCTCCTGTAATTTTTTATTTTTTTCTTGTAGAAAATAAGTAGGTACTTCTAATGCAAAATAAATATTTTTTTTTAAAGGCTTTTATACTTTTCTCAGTGATTCAGCAAAACATTTTTAGCCAAAAATATTGAAAAAATGAATGTATTCTTTTATTTGTCAGAACTCAGCTTTTTCATGAAATCATTTTTTTTACTATAAAATTTAAATTGAATTAAGTTTGACCTAATAATTTGACCTTTTTCAATAACCTTTAAGGCATATTAGAAAAATCTTCAGAACTAAATATATCAAAGTTCTATCCAATTACTTAAATGCAGATGAAGATCAATAATAAAAAACAAAAATACTACTGTTGCAAATCGTTTATTTCTTACTCAGCATGTTTCACACCTTTCTGGTGCCTCTTCAGAAGCCTATAACTTAACTATTCCTAATCACACCACAAAAAATTATAAACAGCACATGGGGCTTAACCAGTTTTAATGGTGTGACCAAGAATAGTCTTCGTTATAAGTTCCTTATCCCATCATAGGGGCGAGGTTAGCTCAGTGGTAGAGCACTGGACTAATAAGCTGGAGGCCTGAGTTCAAATCCCGAGCAAGCACTAAAGATTTTTTCTTCTAGTGTCTTCGTTCATGGGTTGAATTCGGCCTCCCTGGCCGTCCCTAGGCCAACCCAGTCTTTAATTAATTTAATAATGGGTACCTTGGTTGGTGCTAATGACTCTAGCAGTCGAAGCAGCCAAGGGGAAATCAGGCGGCCGGAGCATAGTACTGACCACACTATCTCCCTAGTGTGCAGTATTGTCATGAATCAGATACCTCTATAGTATCTGCCCCTCAGGGCCCTCGTGGCCTGTTACGGGACTGATTTTTTTTTTTTTTATAAGTTCCTTAAGAGGCGCCAGAAAGGCGTGAAACACGTAGAGAAAAGAATAAACAATTTGCAGTAGAAATAATTTGGGTTATAAAATTTTGCCTAATTTAAGCGATTTGAGTGATATTAAAGGTCACAATATACATAAAAAATGTTATGAATAAAATGTAGGTAAAAAATGCTATGACAAGGCATGGGCGTATATAGAAAATAATTTCGGGAGGGGCTGGGAAAATTTCGGGGGGGGGGGGTGAGACCATTTCCGGGGTATGGAATACTAAAAATTTAGAGCTTGGAATAGTTTTAGGCATCTAAAACACTATTAAACGTGAAATAAAATATTTTTTATGAACTAAGTGATCTTATTTAATTTATTTTTAGGGGTTTTACAACAAATTTTTACCATCAAATCAAAATTTCGGGGGGGGGGGGGGGGCTGCAGCCCCCCTTATATACGCCCATGTGACAAGGGGTCCAAAGTTCCCCACATGTGGCATTTATTTGTGTTACTTAAGGGTTAATATAAAATAACTTATAAAAAAAAAAAAAAAATTTTTTTGATGTTTACCTTAACTGCCTGATGTTGAAACTGGATAGTTGAGAAGTATTGCATCTATTAAAGTAAAATTCTGCATCATCAATAAATTCAATCTCAAATCAAATATGGATTAAAGAAGGAGGGAAAATAAATCAAAGAATATTATCAATTTGAGTTTCAATAGTTGAATAAACTAATAATTAACGGTATTATTAACGGGTTTTTATTTTCAAACTTTTTGGCTTGATTTATTTTAGGGCAGTAATATTATCTTATTGTTGAAGAAGATAATATCACATAGTCAAGACCTTTGTGTTTAGTGATTATTATAAGTCATGTTTCTGTTACTATTTTACTACTACTATTTTTTTTTTTTATTTATTTTTTTTTATTTTTTTTTTTATTTATTTTTTTTTATTTTATTTTATTGTTTAGTACTAATTTTTTTTTGTTTTGTTTTAAGGGTAATATCAACAACACTGGGTCATCGATACCCTATGAAAGTAAGGACCAAAGACACAAAGGTAAAGAGGAGTTGTCATTTTAATAAGAACAAAAGAAATAGTTTTTCATGCAAAATGCTAGTTGTAATATTGAAACATTTGAAGGGGTCGGGGCAAAATAGTGCCAAGCACCATTTTTGACAAAACGTAACTGTAGATGCTATATGTTAGATTTTATGTAGGGCTATTAGTCTTTGATGGAAAATATGAATACAGTGATCTGTATGCTACTTAATCTTTTTGCCCCTAACCATTTCAACTGATAGTCCCACATAATATCCAACATTTAGCAGCTACAGTTATATTTTGTTAAAAATGTTGCTTGGCACTATTTCGACCCGATCCCTTCAATTTAGAGTTAATATAGGATGATATTAGAGGATAACAGCCATGACTATATTTAAGAAAATATTGGGTATCAACAAAATACAGTTTTATGTTAAATTTGTTACGTCTAGAAATTAAAGCAAATTAAGGATTTTTTTTGGATATTTTTTTAAAGCTACCACTAATGTTGTATCGATACCTTTCAAATTAATATGCTGAGCACTCAGTAAGTACTGTGGGCTTCACTGTGGGGAGGACTCCACAGCTTGTACAGTTGGGTGGTTCATCTATTGACGTGATATATGAGTGATTAATACGCTTATGCCCTAATCGCAACCTGGCCAACACCTTCCTTCTGGTTTGGCAAACTTAATTTTTTCAAATTCTCGGTGTTTGTTTCATTTCTCGGCGTTTATGTTTTATTTTTCTATTGATGGCGCACCAACAACTGGGCCTTTAGCGCCGACATCCATGGTGCAGCAAGGAACCTTCAAAACGGGCCCCGAAATGAGAAAAATTCCTGCCGCTAGGGGGACTCGAACCCCCGTCTCCCGCATGAGAATCTAAGGCGTTAGCCACTAGACCACGGCGAGACCCTCTCAGAGTTTATTATCAGAGGTTTTGCTTCATGCTCATTCTCACTGAAGCAAGATTCCGCCTTTGATTTGAGTTAAATATCGGACTGCGGAATACATGTATACTACTTTACTTACTTTATCCTATGCCCGCACGAGGCAACTCTGCCATCAAGCGCCTCGCAGACCAGTACAGGGAGGAAAGCAGCAAATTCATATCATTGTACTCTGGACAGGTTAGCGCACTACAGGATGTAAGGTGTGCATCGTCAGGAAAAACTGTATACTCAAATCCTTCCTTTAGAGCACTTTTAGCTAATTTGTCAACTCCTTTATTACCCGGAATACCACAGTGGCTAGGAACCCGTGATAAGATTGTTAGACTAAAATATTTATTTTCTGTTACACTCAGTTTCATACTGATATAATAATTACCCTAAAATTGTAATTATTAGTCGCAGTGAAGGCTTATAAATCAAACCAAAAGTTTAGGAAAATAAAATAAATTAAATTTTAAATGTGTTTTTTATTTAACACTTGATATTGAATCCCGTATAAAACCATCCTAACAAATATATTTGTATTAAAAAGAATATGTTGCTATTTAGCAAATATGTTTTCGGAAAGTATTTAAAATAGTAAAATAAAAAAGTGGTTATCAGTAAAGGGGTAAAAAATTATAATAACAATTTGACTTAACTGTTCTCTTCATATTTCAATGGTCAACAATGACATAGTCAGGTGTAAAACAAACAATGGTGTCATATTTACATTGTATATACAGTACAAGAGGCTGTAAATATAGTTATTCTTAATGTTATTTTTTTTTTTTTTGAAAATTATCACTGCTTATATTCTTAATTATGTTTTAAATTTGAGTAATACCTTTTAATTGACTTAATAGTAATATAAAAAAGAAATTTTGCATAATCTAAACATACAAAAATATTGAGTAGGTTGTTAGGTCATTCACTTGACAGAATATTGGTGATGTTAATAAATATTGAGATAGATATTTTATTTCCAATATTTGAAAAATATTCATATTTATTTTCATTTTAATTACATTAGAATGATTTAAGTATCGAATAGAAGGATAATTATGAAGTTATATATATAGGTACATACACATATATACATAGGTATATATATTCATATATACATACAAACATATATATTTATATATACACATATATAGTGTAAAGATAAACTTTTAAAAAAATATTTTATTGACATCACCAATCTAGAATAGATACGTAGCAAAAATTATCACAATGCAATTTAAATAAAATTTTAGAAGTAAATAAACTTTATCTTAGATCTGACGATATAACTCAACAGCATTAACAAATATATTCAACAAGTTGTACATGTAAGTACAAAATGTACCATTGGCTTACACATTATGTATTTTAGAACCGATTTTGTACAGGTATTTATTGGCATGGGATTATGCTATTTTAATGTCTAATTCTTTTCACATCCCTTTTTATTGCTCTGACAATGCACAACCAATCTAATTAGGTAACTTATGTATTGTCCTTTAACATGTTTTGACTCTAATAGGGTCATCGGGTGAGCGGCAATGTCAATAAGTAACAATAACAACAACATGTGTACGATATGTGTTGTTCTAAAGTAAAATATATTCTGTACTATACAATACAATTACAAATTATTACATGGAAGATGTATATAAGTATATACATGTATTTATTAAAATTGATATGTTCTAAGATCAGAAGCCCATCAACATTTAGCAAAAATTTTATTATTTAAATAAACGACTGAAAACACAATATAATTTACATTTCAGCACAATAGAATGTTTGTGAGTGGTAATAATTTACAAATAAGGTATACATCAAAGACATTTTTCTCACTTGTGCTATTCGTGGCTTCGTAAACCGATATGCTTCTCACACCCTAATAATGAAAAGGAGTCAGAAAAACTCTGCATCGTACAAACCATTGAACAAAGAGGCTAATGAAACAGACATTATAAAAAATATATTTATATATCACTCTCTAAATAATTTACAATAATTTTTAACAACAATATAAACAGAAACAAAGTATACATATCAGAACAAATACATATTTATACATTAAATAATGATCACATTCGTAATTTTTCTTCTTTTATTTTTAATTTTTTTTTAATGATTGCCGCCCATCCTGACATTTAAAAATTAAACACAATTTGAGCTCTGCTTCAATGTAAGGGAATAATGACGCCTCTTGTTTGGTACCTAACAATGTAAGTGACAGTCAAGCTTTCCTAGCATGCATTTTAGAGATTGGATCGGTTTGAATATTTTAATTTATAAATACGTCCCTTTTATATTTGTCAGTGAAAATTTCAAATAAAAGGAAAAAATACGAAAAAACGAAGAAGAAAAAATAAAATAACAGAAAATATACTAAAGCCATAGCTTATTATATTCTGTAAGCCGTTCTAATCTGACTCCTACAAAATAATCATACTTTTTATACAATAGTCTATAAACACATTTCATTCTCTGTTAAAAAACACAATTTTATATACATAACAATCTAGGAATGTTTTTTTGCATAATTATATAATAATTATTAATGTTTATATAAATAAGAACGTCTACAAGTAGTGGTAACTCGTGATTAAAACGATTCTAATATCTGTTTGAAGCCAAGGACGACCGGAGAAAACTGCCTTACCTTTTGCCTTACCATCGCCCACAGCTAAACTTTTACTATAGAAAATGAGGTTATATTATATATTTATCCTATTGTATTAGTTACTGATGTGGTAATGTCCTTATCAAGAAAGAGTAACCCTAAAATAGAGACTTTTTAATAAGTACTATTGCTATTTACGTCTGAAGTATTAATGTAAACATTTCTATGAGCCAGTATAAAAAGTAAAAAAAGAAAAAAGAAAAGTAGCAATCTATATAAATAATTTATTTTCCTTTATTCTAGGCAAGTAAAAACAAATAAAAAATCAGAGCCAATTCCACTTCCAAAATACAGCACACTGCATAAACATTTAAAGATATTTTCGTTCCTTTTTCTTTCTTTTTTTTTTCTTTTTTTTATAAATTCCTAAATTTATAAAGCTCAGTTATATATAAAAAATTGGGTAGCGTTCTGAATACTATCGATGCATGAAGGTTTATCTTACTCAGAAGTAATCCCTAGGAATAAGGTCACATTACAACATGTGCCGGGAGTATTTTTATATAAATATCTGCAATTTATGTGCACGTTAATAAATTTTATTATTGTAGGAAGACCATAGTGCAATGCAATGTGTTATATTCATATAACATACATACGATTGAATCAGTTATGTCATTTTATTTATATATACATAAACTTATGTATATATATTTATGGTTTTACACGTATGTTTACATAGATATCAGAGATACTCTCAAATGACTAAAGAACTATCACCACATCTCCGGTGAGCCCCCTTTTAACTATGCGTAAAAGCTATTTAAACTCTACAATTCTTAAAACATTTTCTTGTTTTTAAGCTTTCGCACAGCCCAAATATAAATACAAGCACTTAAAACAGTGCTCAAAATATAGGATCTCGTAATAATATTTACTTATACTTTTATTTTACAATAAGACATTTAATTCAACGATAATAATTGATGTTTTGAAGATATAAATAATTTTTTTTTTTTTTTTTGTAATATCGGCTAGATTTGTTCTGCGGTGTTTGAGTGTATTCAGATGAGCTGGCTCCATAATACGACCAAGTTTTTGGCCTTAAAGTGACAAAAATGACATTGGACGACAGATTTGTTTTTTTTTTTTTATTTTTGTGTTTTTTTTTTTAATATAAACTTTAATTGTATTTTATAATAACTTTTTTAAAAAAAAATCTAGCAACTGAAGAAAGATTTATTTTTAAAAGTAGAAGACAGGCTCATGCATACATAGAATATGGCAGGAATCGCAGATACATCACGCACACAGTGGAATGGGAGGCAACTCCAATTTAAGCAACTCCTTAAAAATTCTTCAACCAAAATATTAACCAGGCACTATAAGGACTGTTATACATAACTATATATATGTATTTATATGAATTTTTTTTTATATTCTACTAACTTCCCTATCATCTTTTAAATATTTATATATATATATATTTATTTATATTTATAATTTAAAAGTAGAAAAATCTATGAAATTTGGCGTTAAGAAGTATAGCACATAAGCAAAGGCTTCATTTATATTTCCAAAATAAATTTGCTGTACATAGATTTAAATTAACAAGAAGAATTACAAGAGCTTTTTTGTGTAAGTGTATGTTACATATCAGGAAAGAATTTGCTTTATTAGCTACACTCCTTAAGAATAATTATTCGAAAGTGCTAGTTATTAATGAATTATGTCAGTATATCCATGTGCATATAACAACACATGCATATACACACATATATACCTCTAGAGTATTAAGTAAATGCACAATAGAAAAAAGACAAAAATAAAAAAAGTTATTCTAATTGAGCGCTGGTATAAAATAATATGCTAACTGAATAACAGTCCTTATAAATTTATAATTAATTCTAAATTTATAACCTGTATTACCTATGGACCAAGTGTTTGGAGAGTAACATCAGTATAAAAATTGTAATATTTTTGGATTTTTAGATTTAAAGAATAACAATAATAAAGATAATACTTATAAGTTATATACAGTTATTCAATTTTCTTTATTTTTTGCGAATTCAAATAGGAAAATCTGTATTTTACTCCATGACCTAATAAACGACTATTTCTAGTGATTTCAGAAAAAGTTATCTGTTCTAGGTAAAGAATGTCTTTATTACAATATTATTCTATTCTCCTATCTGTTGAAGCGATTCACCATAAATCCATGACATTCCTAGGCGTCTAATCAGCTTGATTTAACAATTAAATGTTTGTTATAACTCTAAAAAGATTAATGACCTAAAACATCTAATTTTTTTTCAATTTTTTTTAAAAACCCTTTTCGAACTATGTAGAAGTGTTCTTAATCATAATTCCAATAATTATGCGAATGCGTTATTAAACTATTATTCTTTTTTCTTTAATGCACGACATGGACTTGATGGTGATCTCCCAAAGAACATTTAGGAGTTTTTTATGGCAGTCTAAAAGCCAAAGGGTTCTATCTGCTGATCTTTAGTATAGTAGTAAGTACTTTCTCTCACACTACTGATTGTAATACTTCACGGCTAGTATATGCCTGTGATGAATACTCTTTTTTAATAACAATAATAATAATAATAATAATAATTATAATAATAATAATAATAACAATAATGATAATAATTATTATATTGCATTAATAACTTTTCTTGACCTCTTAAGTTTTAGCTACTCTGTAATACTCTAATAGCCTGCGTAGGAGTTTTTACTTATGTGTGTTGTATCAATTTATTCTTTCACGGGAAAGCAGCATTAGTAAACTAGTAACAGATGTACTTAAAATTTTTAAGAAAGTAGATAAAAGAAGAAGATGGACGAAAGCGTATCCAGGTTGTTCGCTTCCCTTTGCCTCATGAGACTTTAGAAGTCGCTCATATACATAATAAATAATTTAGAATAATAGAAGTACTTATCGTCTTATCTCAAAAGGGATTATTTATATATATATCCATTAGAGGTAATGCAAGGAACATGAATTACGATATTTTATTTTAGTCTATTAGCTGCACTTAAAAAATTATTGGACAGTTCAGACTTCTAGGACTACAAATTATGCCATTTACAAATGAGCGACAAACATGGACAAGCTTTCGTTAACACACACGTGCCTTGGTAATAAGAGTGTCCAACAAATAAACACTCATTCACCGCACACATGGTACACCTAGTAATCCTTAATAGTTATTATAATTTTAAATTTTTATAAAATTCAAAGTCTATTTTATATTATAAAAAAAAAAACTGTCGTTCATTTTTGGCAAGACCCTTTAATTAAATAGTATAATTATTGAGTTACATAACGGGTAATATGTAATATTATTCATTATATATAATCTTTTTATTTGTAATAAAAGTCAGTCGTTTTGGTATTCTTTTAATCTCTATCCCTCTTTGAGTTGCATTATTGATGGTCGAGTTGAGACGTCATTCTGAGTTTGAGAATAAGTCTGAAAGCACCATAGTGTAAAGAGACTGAAGGGAGCATGCAGGCTTGGCTGATGCATGCCTATCACAGCATGAGCGCGAATGAAGAGAGGCTTGACTCTGACTGCGAGGACGACCAGAGCGCCAGCCCTCCCTCGTGCACTGAAACAGAAATAAATGAGAATTTAAAATGGTGTAGTCATGATTTCAATTTTAATTTAACGGTGTATTCCATATTAGCAGAAGGGGATACTTATAAAACACTTCAACTTTTCATTATCATCCCTATATTTGGTGATCTACATGTTTCACGTCACTAGACGCCTCTTCAGGAGCAACTTAATTATTTACTATTCACTTCAGCCTTATCTTAGGAAGACCTACTGCAGGTAGGGTCATGACTAAATTAATACAATAAAAGAAAATAAAGATGGTCGTTGTCATACAGCTGTTTCAAGTCGATAGTATCATGGTTAAAATCAATTTTCAGAAAACGTTTTTGTTAATAAAGAAATATTAAAATAACAACTGATATCATTATTTCTAAATTTGATTTATTATATTCAAGAATATATTATTTAAATATCTTATTTCCGTTTTGTATTTACTGATTGTTTTCCTATTTTTAATGATTTGTGTATTTTCTTTTGTAGAGTAATCATGATTGTGAGAGTTTAAGGAGAGCAGAGTATCAGCCTACTGCTCCCGAATCAGGCGAAGGCGCTGCCTCCTTTGAGCATCCTGACCCACTCCACCTTCCTGGGCAGCTACCTAGGGGAGGAGACCCTAACATGTGTATTATAAGTGTCCTTTGTCTGTAGTGAGGGTGTGTGTGTAGTGTGCTGATGTTAGTTAACTGTGTGACTGTTAGTGTATGTGTTCCCCCAACCTGGAGGATCAGTGGCTTCTAATAGGACCAAGATCAATCTGTATAAAACGTTGGTCCGGCCAGTCATAACTTATGTGAACACTTCATATTCACATAATAAACTTTATTTTATGCTCTACATGTTTCACACCCATAGACGCCTCGGGTCTTTTTTACTTTACCCATGCCAGATACTTTTATTACTAAAACAGTTATTTATCGTATCATTAAGTTAATAGTTATGAAGAACAGATGTTTCATTATTTGACAACTTCAACACAGCACAACAACACAACTTCAACGTGTCTTATAATCTATAACCTCTTTCATGTATAAACTTTATGTAGCCTAGCAACACCTGTTACAATATTGTAACAAAATATTATGACGTTATTCTAAAAAGTAACTGGCGTGGGTAAAGTAAAAAAGACACGACGCCACTTCAGGAACAACTTAATATAATATACTTATACTAAATTTTAGCCTTAACTAAGGAAGACCTTCCACAGGTTCCAGACTAATAAAATATAACAAAAATGGCCATTATCAGTCAGCTGATTATAATTAATAGTGTTTTGTTTAGATTGATTCCATCGATTTATTTATCTGGAAATGGCCCTCCTACCTGTGGAAGGTCTTCCTTAGTTAAGACTAAAATTATGTATAAGTATGTTATGTTTAGTTTCTCCTGAAGAGGTGTCTATGGGCACAAAACATGTAGAGCATGTGTTTAAATATACATATAACCTTCTAACAATTTTAAAATAATTTAGAAATAAAAGGGCCACAATTTTATAATATAAATGTTAATAGTTTTGCTCTTCTACATTTTTAATGAACATCATACTCAAATATTAAATTTCTATGAGACTGTAGAGTTAATTTTTTTTTTTTTTTTTTTTTTTTTTTTTTTTTTTTTTTTTTTTTTTTTTTACGGCGCATTTAAATTTCTAGGCCATTAGCGCTGTGTAGAGTTAATTATATTAAAAAAAAAATATTGACCGCTTCGACTGCTGGAGTCATTAGCACCCAAGGTACACATTATTAAATTAATTAAAGGCTGGGTTGGCCTAGGTATGGTCAGAGAGGCCGAATTCAACCCATGAGCGAAGACACTAGAAGAAAAAATCTTTAGTGCTTGCTCGGGATTTGAACTCAGGCCTCCAGCTTATTAGTCTAGTGCTCTACCACTGAGCTAACCTCACCCCCAATTATATCCAAAAGTAGACTTAATCAGGGTTTAATAATAAACCTAATAAAACTATCTTTTTTTAATAAGAAAATGTGTTTTATTTTTTGCTGACGTTTCGTTTTGATTCTCAAGCCTTCATCAGGGCTGTAAAACAAGGAGGACAGAGTTAATACTAATTTATATGCAGGATAAATGAAAGAAAGAAAAAATTATATATGGACAAGGACACAATACATATGGTAAGTGTGTGTTATAGCAATTCCTCTAATTGAAGCTCTAGCTATAATACACAGTAGTATTAAATCTGTCATCCTTTTTTTACAGACCAGGTGAAGGCTTGAATTTCAAGTTGAAACTTTGGCAAAGAATAAAATACATTTTCTTATAAAAAAATGTAGTTTTAGTAAGATACCACAACCGAACCCTGACTAGATCTACCGTTGCATTCCCAACGGTCAACAATCTCTGACTTCCTTGTCCTTCTTCAGTCATAATACTATAATTTCACAAATTTCAAGTAATACTAGGAATGAAGTATAATAAATTATTGTATTCAAACATTAGATAATATTAACATCAAGTCATCATCATCATTAGTTAAAATTTGTGAAATTACAGTATTATGCCTGAAGAAAGACAATGAAGTCCGAAACGTTGCAATAAAATTTGGAAGGTTCTGCTCATCAAAGTATGTACACTTTCACCGTCTACTTAACCTCAACTACAAATATTCTATTTTGATTTTTTTAAAAAGCACACGTTTCTCATCAGTTGAGCGTGATGTCCACCGAGTTTCATTGCAAGAAAGTCATCATCCCAACGTTTATGAATCTAGCGCGCTAGCCACTAGACCACGGGAGACCCCTTGAAGAAATGTTTTAAAAACTCCATCGGAATGTGCTAGAACATCAATAGAGACACAAAATTCTTTTTTTTTTTTTTTTTTTTTTTTTCTTTTTTTTTTTTTTTCTTTTTTTTTTTTTTTTTTCTTTTTTTTTTTTGATTTATTGAATATATCTTACGAGGATACCGTCCAGTCTTCAGGACTCTACAGTGATTCAACCCTCAGGGAGAATTGGTTAAGCCCTCTCTATTTTGCACTAGACAGGACTCTTGAAAGATCTATACTTTCCAATATAGAAAACATAAATTGTGCATCTCTTTTAGTGTATTAATGTTTTACGATAATGAAAAGATGGAGGATTTTTTTTTTTTAATCTTGATAAAATGCCAGGATTCATTGTATAGAGTCTGTGCTGTATTGACAAGAGATCAAATAAATAAAAAAAATAGTCATCAATCTCCTTTATTCCCTGAAATATTACATGCATTATCTTGAAAATCTTGAGGGTTTTATCAGTAATTAAAATTTGGTCAAATATCCCAAAAATTAGAAGAAGTCCAACATACACAATTTATCATATTGCTTACAAGTAAATTAAAAGTCCAATCTATAGATATATAAATCAGGTGTTTGTCTGTTTATGCCTTATTCAAATCTATACTGTTTGACCGATTTTAACCAAAGTTGGAACACAGGTAGGTCTTGATCTGGTGTCATAGCCTGGGACTCACAGTTCGGAGGTCCGGGTTCGAAACTGTGAAACCAAACAGTTACAAGCGTTATTAGATTTTAATATTACTTATTTGGTATCTAATTTATTTTTTCTTTTCTAGGTGCAGAAAGTAGGAGTAGCATGGTACGCCGGGTAACAGCTAGTAATTGTATATTCATTTATATTTTAGTACTTCCTCTAGTCCAATCATAACCAACCTGTTTCAGGTCACAGTTTGCATGAATGTCAAACCATTAAAAAATTGTCTACCGAATTTCTTGTTTAGGAGTAGCCAAAATCAAAATTCCAACGCCAAAAGTTTTTACCATGAAAAGGCTTATAGAAATCAACAGGAAAATGGTTTAATTCAATTCCCTGCGACATTGCCTATAAAAAGCGCATACAAAACCATTAACATACTGCTTAGTTTACACGAGCTTAGTACTTGTCTTTGGTGCTTTTCCCTCGCACTGTTGGCTTTGTGACAAGGGATAAATTCTCATTCACAAGTTGGTGGACATATGTGTTCAGTACGGTCCATCCATATTTGTCACTCACCCGGGACGATCGATTATAGATCATCTGTTTTCCATTAGAAAAAAAAGTGAGCGAAAACATATGAATAAAACTAATTGATCTGCATCACCTCTTCATTGACTTCCGTCGGGCCTATATCAGTGTGGACAGGGGAAAGTTGTTGAAGGCATTGCAGTTACTAGGAATATCCAGAAAGTTAATAATATTGATGAGGGCGACACTGGAAGGAACAAGATGCAAGGTCAAAACCAGTGTGTCTGTGATAGCTTTGAGTTAACAGAGGCTTAATGCCAAAGGCCGTAGCCACGTTCAATGCACGGGTTTCCGGTGCTCACAGAAATTAAGCAATGTCGGGCGGGGCCTGTACCTGAACGGGTGTCCAACCACGTGCAACCTCTCGATAGCCCGGCGTTAATAGTCCAATTGTTGATATGCCGTTAAACACACCAAAAAACAAAAACAAAAAAATAGTAGCTTAAGAAAAAAATACATTATCTCCTGTACTATTCAACGAGGAAGTCTACGAGAACTATTTCTGAACACTAACAGGAAAAATTCGTTTAGAATTTTCTATACTTTTTGAAAATATTAATATAAAAATAGTGACTCACCAGGGGAGTTCGGCGGAAGAAACACGAGATATCCGCCTTTCAATTTAACTGTAACGAAACAAAATGTCAAGAATTATTTTTTTTATTTTTATATTTTTGCCTTAATAAGTATTTTTAAGTACTTAAATGAAGTTAATGACTAATTTCGATCCAGGAAGACTTCTTGACATTAACCTTTCTGTTAATTTAAACAATTCGTCTTAATTTTTCAATAACTCAAAGCAACGAAATTGACTCCTAAAAATTATGAATAGGGATAAAAGAAATATTTAAGAATACATTGATTAATAAACTCAAATTGACCAGTATAAATATTTTGGTTTGGACTTTCGTTTGAAAATATAAAAAAATTATATTTGACAATCGGCCAGTTTTTTACGAGCTATTCGATAAAGAATCCGCCCTCAGAAGATCAGCGAATCGGTTCATAAGGTAGGCTAGAACATATTCCATTCCCGCATGCACGAAAGTAACATACTGTGATTTTCTTAGAGGACATTAGGTTCAAGTGGCATATAATAATCAAAACAACAGGGCAGTCGATCCCGAAGTCTCCCAAACCTCAATCCCACCCAGCCTCATCTTTGCTCTTGTCCCATCAGAGACACCAGCAAACGTACAAGTCCTGACACATGTCCATTTTGTTTAAAGCAAAATAGTCGGCAAAAGTCTGATTTTTAGGAAGTTGGTAAACTTAGCGTCCTTAGTCCTAGTGTCATTTGAAAAGCTTGGAACAGAAACAGTTAATATTTTGTTTTGATCTTTTGCGAAAAAATGATCCTAACCATCCCTAACCGAACAATGATCCTAACCACCCCTAACCGAACTATGATCCTAACCATCCCTAACCGAACAATGATCCTAACCATCCCTAACCGAAAAATGATCCTAACCATCCCTAACCGAACAATGATCCTAACCATCCCTAACCGAAAAAGTCCGACTCGCAGGAACTGCGTCATCTTAGCGCGGTTCCATTCATATCCCTAGTGTTATTTTGTAGACTTAGAATAGAAACAGTTATTACTTTGTTTGGATCATTCCTAATGTAAACAAATATGAAAAAAAAACAAAACATGATTTTCGGCTAGGGATGAAACTATCCTAAGCAGAAATTACTCTTTCTGCCGTCCCAAGTTTCGGTCTACGAAGACTCTTCTACGAATATACTTCTAATTTACTTAACTTGCAGTGCAAACATATCAATTTTACTTTTAAATGCAATTAAACAAAATAAAATTGTACATGAAAATGAGAAAGTAGTGTTATTTTTTATTGAACTACGGCCACATACAACCACAAAATATAATTATATTTCTAGTATAGAACTTGGCTGCATGACTTCCTACAGGTAAAGGTAACTGTCAGCTGTCGAATGCTTGATGAGAACAATGAATCTTGATTTATGAAGTGCAATAAAAGCCTACCTGAACCGGCCTACTACCTCGACCCGGACTGACTCTACACAGAGAATATTTACATTTTCAGTTCTGTTACAGGTTCAAAGAATTTGTATTTATTCCCCTGTTTTATTGAGAAATACATCCTCCTCCTAGAAGCAATAACAAAATAACAAGAAATAAAAACAGACAAAAAGAACCGTATAAATAAACGAAATCAATTATCGTTTATCAAACTTCTAAGTTATATGTACTTATTTCTCCGTTTGACATCGCCTAATCAAAACTTTCTTCAGAACCTGTTTTCTAGAGCATTTAGTAAGCTTTCGAATGGAAACCATCCGTTTACCAAGATTCTGAACCGTTTTCGAGATATTAAGGAAAGTATACGAAGTTTCCAAAGCTTTTCATCTCTATTAATAAATTATTTTAATTTAACCCTTCCTTAACTCCAAACGTAAGTAAATTTTCAGCATACTAGTTTTGATGAAATTAGAACATGCAGAAAATGTTTCAACTGAATCCCATAATTCGAAGTACCAAAATCAAAGAAAAAAAGAACCGTTCGAATAAACGAAATCAATTACTTCAAAGTTTAAGCACTTATTTATCCGATTGACGTCGCTTATTCAAAACTTTCTTTAGAACCTTTTTTGTAGACCATTTAGTAAGCTTTCGAATGGTAACCTTTCGCTTCCCAAGATTGTCAACGGTTTTCGAGATACTAACGAAAGTATAAAAGGTTACAAAAACTTTTATTGTCTGTTAATAAAATATTTTATTCTAACCCTTCCTTTACTCCAAACGTAACTAAAATTTCAACATATTAGTGTTGATACAATTCGAACATGCAGAAAATGTTTCAACTGAATCCCATAATTCTAAGTACCAAAATCAAAGACAAAAAGAACAGTTCGAATAAGCGAAATCAATTACTTTAAAGTTTTAAGCACTTATTTCTCCGATTGACATCGCCTAATCAAAACTTTCATCAGAACCATTTTTGAAGAGCATTAAGTGAGCTTTCTAATGGTCATCTTCCGTTTCCCAAGATTCTCAGCCATTTTCGAGATATTAAGGAAAGTATACTAAGTTCCCAAAACTTTTTATGTCTGTTAATAAAATATTTTATTCTAACCCTTCCTAAACTCCAAACGTAACACAAATTTCAACATATTAGTTTTAATGAAAGTAGAACATGCAGAAAATGTTTCAACTGAATCCCATGATTCTAAGTACCCAAACCAAAAACGGTATTCAAAAACTATTTTTCCAATTTTCTCGAAAACGGTTAAAGGTATCGCCTTGAAAATGGTTTCATTCGTTTTCCTAGCCCAAGAAGACTATAAAACGAGTACTTACAAGCTTATGAACTCAAAAACGTAAGCGTTACGATTTTTTTTGCGCGAATTTCGCCCCAAACGCCATCTTCCAGTGGGCGGATTCTGCTGGCTAACGAACTTGACCTTTCAAATTAGACGACGGATTTTTGTACCAAATCATCACAATCGGACCATTCGTCTTCTACCTAGAGAGCGAACAGACAAATATATATATATATATATATATATATATATATATATATATATATATATATATATATATATAAATATATATATATATATATATACAAATTTGAACCACCGTTATTTTCGGTTTCTAGGGGTTCTGAAACGCGAAATTTTCTAGTCGGCACTTCCGGATTGTTTCATTGTATCAACCTTATAAGCGGGGTTCCTCCCTATGGGGGAGGGAGGAACTGCGCTAAAATGATCCTAACCATCCCTAACCTAAACCAATGACATCTCAAAGAGAAACAACACTTCAGGCGCAACAATAGACAAGAAACTGACGGTATCCTAACTGGATATTACCAAGTCTTCTCAACATTGGCTCGCAGAAAACCAATATGTTTCTCACTTACTGATCCAGTTTTACTGGAATTTAAAAAACAAAACAAAAAACACCTAATTAAAAACTGAGGCAAACAGAGACCAAACCCATTCCAAAAGGAGGATACCGACAATTTAGAATATTTAGCACCGAATAATCTCCTAATAAGATCGCTCTATCAAAAATTTCATACGAATCTTTTTTGTAGGAAATTCTGTAAGCTTCCGAATAGGTGATTTGAACTTACCACGATTTCTCAAAAGGGTTCCATATATTTACGAAATAATATGAAAAAAAAAAAAAAAAAAAAAAAAAAACTGGCCCAGTAGTAATATACGTAGTAGCCACAGGGCTTGGAGTAGGTTGAACGCAACGATTTCATTGAAACAAAGTATAGTCACCTCCATTGCGACTTGAGGGATATTGCTGAAGAATAAACAATGAAAACACCAAAACTCTTCGCATTAATGATTTCTGAGAAATGAGTTATCTTCTTAACCAACAAACGCTTTCTAGATACAGATAGTGTTAGATACAATAACATATACTATTCGGTTTAATAAAACACAGCATACCTATCGTATATTCCTCCATTACCCCATACTTTTCTCCATACTTTCTCGATTATTCCTATCCACTACCGATGTGATTGTTACGAATCGCGATAGATCCGTGTTTGTCCGCAAACTCTGGGTCCTTCAGCCGTTCCATCGACGTAACACTGAAATGAAAATTAACCTTTTAAATTCATCTTGACAACTCAGTGCCCACCGACATATGCATCAGTAATTAGTGTTTATAATGTATTACATTAATGGGTATCAATTTCCTTCATACAATAGTTTGGAGTTACTTTATCGAGAATGCAGATTGGTTGTTGAAACCTACCTTGATAGTAAAAATTATTCTTCAACCGCTTTTGAAATATCGAAAGCAACGTACACGAAATTGAAAGGGGCTTATAAACTTTGGCTACAATTACGATTTTTCGCACGAGTAGGAGCGGTAGAAAACACAGGGAAATTGAAGCAAATTAATCCAATTCAGCTCAACCTTATCTTCATGAGTATTAATCCCTTTGTCCTAACTTTTTTTTATTTGGGTGCATCGACTGCTATGGTCATTGGCACCACTTTGTCCTGACTATAAATATTTTAGCCCTTGTGTTTCTAAATTACAAAAACAAGAGTTAACGGAATAAATTCAATTATAAAATGTGCGAAATAAAAATGTTCTCTTTTCTTATTCAAGAGGTTTATCTGCAAGGAAATCTCAAAATTGGTAATGACGTAAAAGAGCACGCGATCAAGTTAATAACTAAATATACTAAATTATTGTGCTCCCACTATTGCAAGATAACGGAAAATGATTTGTTAGGCCTTTTCACTGCAGATAAGGAACAAGTAACCATGAGGCTTTTCTTCACATAGACATTTCCTCTACCTACTTCAGCTGTCAAGGTTACCGAGCCCAATTAAACCCGCCTCTTTTTATCACGATGCGAAATAAGTTGCTCACTATACTATATAAAAAAATACATGAAGAAATTCAGCTACATAGTGTCCCAAATTGTACAGCAAAACCTCCACCGTCTCCAAATTCCATGCCAGTATTAAAATACAGATTCGTGAAAGTATTCGGGGAAAAAACGAACATTTGAAGTACTCCTACATGGACAGTAATTAGGAGACTGTCCTACTTCACAGTTCTTAAGATACTCCAATGATTGGGTGGCACGTGAGTTTCGTGTAATTAGGAGAACTGCCTGATAGGATGCGACTAGCTCTGTCAGTTGCAGACCTGTCCGATCTCGGAATATTACTTGAACTAGCTCAGATTTATAAGCTAAAAAGAATCGATTTAGTCTCTACGAGACCCAACATGCAAGTTGAGAGAATAAGCTTTGACTTCTTTGAAAAAACTTCCAAAGCAAACATAAAGGAATATCAAGGTATCTCTCAAACTCAGTGCTTCGTAAGAACACTAATTGTTATAAAGTTCGACTAGGTTATTATATGAAGCAACTTTTGGCTACAAGACCTCGAAATACACGTCGACCTCCGTGCAGCCAGAATCCATCAAGTCCAACTCAACATTTGGGAAACTGGGTCGCGCTTTGGCAGAGACGGAACCTATCATGGAACTTATCCACCACCGTTTTCTTATTATTGACCGGCAATCCCATTACGATATTTCGAAGACACGTTCGCTTCAATATCACTATTTCCAGAAAGGAGCGAAACATAGACAAAGCCCAGCGAATTCAATTCTACGCCACAATAACCGGAAACTCGTCCAACAGGATTTTGTACAAATTCAGGCTCTTCACTCTCGCGGCGATATAGTAAGCCATTATCGTAGCCAATTTAGACCAGCGTGATGGTCAGTTACTCAACAAAATTGCAGGCCACTAAAGGAAAACCTGCAGATGTATATTTTTCCCATTCTCGCAGGGCAGAGTTAAAACGCTTTCCAGGCTTCACTAAACCAAATGCCTTCATAAAACAACTTTCACATCCCGTAGCTCATTTATATCGAGGCTCTTGGTTCACTTGTAAACACAAGAGCACACAAGATAACACCCGAGAGGTATACTGACACTCAATTCATATATGATAAAAATCATCAATTGCCCCTCGAACAGCTGGTCCATTGCATATCATACCGTCATCCACTGGGTGATATGACACTTCTGCTCATACTTTGACGGCCTGCGCTATGGACGGATCACAAGACTTTAATTTTATTATTTCAATATAAATAAAAAACTTCCAAGCCCTTGTAGATTCGGTGGATAAATGGCATCAGTCAATGCCGACATCCGATACGCCTCAGGAGGTAAAAAGGACGGGGTTAACCCGATTTTCAAGTGGAAATATTTAATGCCCCGAACGCCATGGAATTACAGATACGCAGTGATAGCACTAGCAAAAATACTACTCAAATGGTTAGTGTTTCCGCAAATATAACGACAGCTATGATGTGAGATGTCTACAGTTTCCGACCGTCTTCAAAATCCTGCGGGCACCCAGTGTGAAATCTTCATGTGCCTACACAAGCACAGCACCCTGATGTTCGCAGTTGACGTCGTCTGACCGCTAACCAATTGTTTTGGCCGAACCAGAAGAATCACTTTGGGAAATAGGCAAAGAAGTGCATCACTTGACAAAACGCAAAGGTATCGTCACTCACAGTGGCACCTCCCAGAACCTTCTCTGCAGAAGCCCGTTTTGAGCACATCTATTTGGACCACTTTCATCTTCGAATGGGGATACTGTTCCAAGGTTGTAGACATGTATCTTTGTTGGACTGGTCAGCGGCAGAGTTGGGAATTATTCAATAAATTTCTAATTCAATAATCATTCAAATAAATTTTTATTGAATAAGAATGTATTCATTGATTAAGTTATTCATCCACTGATTTTTTTTTATTCTAAAAAGGGTTGGCTCATTATTCAATACTTTTTTATGGAATAAGAATTTATTCATTTATTAATAATCAATTACACAGGTCTACAACCAAAAATTTGATTTGATGATTTTGGCTAATCTCTGTGTTTCTCGGTGTGCTGAGGCCGAGAATGAAGTCCGTTTTTCTCTATCACGTACAGATTTTTTTCAAATCCATAGAACATAATATACCTGCTATACACATAAATTTGGTAAGAAGTAGGTTTTTTTTTCCAAACGATTTCTCTTTTTATAAACAGACATCTTTCACTAGGTGGTGTAGGCAATGACTCCCTCAGTAGATGTTGTAGGCCTGAGGGTGTCTAGGCACGACCTGTTCAGACAGGAACGTACTTGTTTGGTCTCAGATGTCACCGTCTGAAGCTAAACGAGATTGAACCTGTTGTATCAGGAACTTGGAGCTAAATTTCTGTTCATTCTCTCAGTTCAGTAGTATCAACTGAAGTGAACACATTCACTGAGGTCTCTTTGTTGTGTCAAAGTGATTAAGAACGTATTTTAAGGTTTGAAAGTGCATTTAGACAAAATGTCTCATCGTTGTTGTGTTACCAGTCCAGACTACTTCTGTTTTATCTGTGGTGAGTACACAGTTAAGAAATACCAACGAAATATAACAGGTTTTGTCAAAAATGTATATTATGCATATTTTGGCTTGAGAATAGGAGATCAAGATAAAGTGTGGGCTCCTCACAAAGTATGCCATAGCTGCGTAGAAAAACTTCGCTTATGGTACAAAGGAGAGTTAAAATCTTTCGGATTTGCTATCCCAATGATGTGGAGGGAGCAAAAAAACCACGTTAATGACTGTTATTTTTGTAATTGTCATGTTCAAGGCTATAATTCCAAAAATCATAAGCTCATTAACTACCCTAATGTGGAATCTGCTAGTCGTCCGGTACCACACGGTCCTGGATTGACAGTTCCTCAGCCCCCTCGTGACTTGGGCAGTATAGATAGGGAAGCTAATAGAGAACACTGTATGTCGGAGAGCGATGAAGTACACAGTGAGTTCAAAGCAAGCAGTTCAGAAGATGAACCTCAGCTTATTTCTCAACAGGAGTTGAACGACTTCCAAAAGATGCAGCTCAGTTACTTGGCTCCCGTCTTAAAATCAAAAATTTATTACAGCCAGGCACTTCTTTTTCATGGTATCGACACCGTGAAGCAGTTTTTGTTCCTTACATTGCTCTGGATGAGAATCTTATTTATTGCAAAGACATTCTTGGTCTGATGGGTCAATTTGGTATACAATATGACCCGATTCATTGGCGTCTATTCATAGACTCATCAAAGCGAAGTCTAAAGGCTGTTTTGTTGCACAATGGCAATACTTATGCTTCAGTTCCAGTTGGCCATTCGGTACATTTAAAAGAAACATACGAAAATTTGTCATTAGTTCTCGAACGAATTCATTATAATGAGCATAACTGGTTGATATGTGGAGACTTGAAAGTACTTACTATGCTCTTAGGTCAGCAATCAGGGTACACCAAGTTCCCTTGTTTTTTATGTTTATGGGATAGCCGAGACAGAAATTCCCATTGGAACAACAAAGACTGGCCATCACGAGGAGCTCTGTCGCCAGGCCAAAAAAATGTAATTAGGTGAAGTTTGGTTCCTTCTGACAAAATCCGGCTACCTCCTCTACACATAAAGCTAGGGCTGATAAAACAATTCGTAAAGTCTCTCAATAAAGAAGGTGAATGTTTTAAGTACTTATGCTCCAAGTTCCCACGATTAAGTGATGCAAAGCTAAAAGAGGGGATCTTTGTAGGCCCAGATATTCGGAAACTTTTCACAGATCCAAATTTCACTCAGACCATGAATGAGAAGGAGAAGGAAGCTTGGAATTCTTTTAAAGATGTTGTTGAGAAGTTCCTTGGTAACGTGAAGGATCCCAACTACAGAAGTATCGTGGAACGCATGTTGAAGGCATTTCAATTACAAGGTTGCAACATGAGTTTGAAGGTTCACTTCTTACATTCGCATGTGGACTATTTTCCGGAAAACTTAGGGGAAGTAAGTGAAGAACAAGGGGAAAGGTTCCATCAGGACATCCAGGAAATGGAACGTAGGTATGAGGGCAAATGGAACGTAAACATGATGGCTGACTATTGTTAGATGCTGCAGCGTGAATCATCTGAAGAGTCCTACAGCCGGAAACGAACACGGAGAAATTTTCAAGAGAAAAAAATACGTTTTCATAAAAATAATAACTAAATATGCCACTGTTAATTCTGAAGCTGTTATTTCTACACATTTATGTATTTTGTACAGTAAACAACATTGAAATAACTAAAAGATCATGGAAATAAATGAAAACTCTTATTCGCCAATTCTGTTTTCTTTTAATGGTAGTACCTCTGCCCTTACTTGAGATTGAACAATTTCCTTACGTGATAGAGAGGGACTGACCTCATGTTCGGCTTCAGTACGCCAAGGAGCATAGAGATTGACCAAAATCATCAAATCAAATTTCAGAAAGATTATTTTTGTAGACCTGTGTTATTATTCATTCATCATGCATTATGAATTTAAACGGAAATGTCACCTCAAAGTTCACTTTTGATCCACTTCGACCGCTTCCGGCCATAACTGGCCATTTCCAGTCCACTTCAGACCGCTTATGGTCTACTTTGGCCACTGCCAATCTACTCGGGTACAGTTCCGGTTAGCTCAGGGAAACTTTCAGAGACATTCTGTTCCACTCTTGGTCCACGCTGGCCAACGCCGGTTCGATGTGGCTCACTTACGGTCACTCTCGGACACGGGCACATTCTATTCCCTTCTTAATCTGGTTATTTCCGGTCCCTTTAGGTTCACTTCCAGTCCCTCGCCATCACTACTGGGACACTTATTTCACACTTCACATGTTCACTTTCCGTGCATGATTATCGCTTAATAGATACTACATACATCCCGGGGCCAATTTCACGGGGCGATCTGCGCAACTCCCTGTTCACTTCCAGTATAAAATAATCACTTCTGTGACACTAAATTATTCTCTGTGGGTCACTTCCGGGTGATTCTAGGTGAGTACGTCTGGTTTACTTCCGGTCCCCCATAATTACTTTTGGCTCACTATAGTCATCCCTGGGTCACTTCCGGGTGGATCTGTGTCATTTCGGGGTACTTCCGGTTTACTTGCGGCTTACGTCCGGTCTCTTATAATTACTTATGGACCACTACACCCATCCCTGGGTCACTTCCGGGCTCTGCAATAAATTTGTGCCCAACTCTGTATTTATTCGATTCAAATAAATCATTTTTATTCAATCACGAATAAAAATAAAAATGTTCCGTTAATCATTGAATGACTGAATAATGAAAGAAATATTATTCATTATTCAGAATGGAAATAAAAAAGTTATTTGTTATGATTTTTGCCCAATTCTGCTCAGCCGCAAAATGACATATCAACGCCATCTCACCCAGCTGTACCATGGAATTCTACGCTTTTGAGTCCCTTCAGGATCGCCAACAAGAACAACATTCATTTTTAATTTACAGTCCTGACGATGGATTGAAAATAAAGTATAAATTTTAGCATAAAACTAAAACTCATTTTTATTAAAAAATGTATATTGATTGTGTTTTAATCACTCATGAAAGATTTCTGAAAACGGATAAAATTGAATTTAAACCAATTACCTCAAATGTTTATAAAGAGAACTCATGAATTTTTCTGTTTTTATTTTTTTTTTTAATTTCATTTTTTAAAATAAAAATATAGTCAATGCTTCTGTGGGTTTTAAAGCCTTTGAATGAAGACACGTTCACAGAATGTGATCTGCTTTTTGAAAACATTGTTCCTCAGAATATAATGTCTATTAAAATTGTTTATAAAATATTATTATAATAATCATCAAGAAAAAAAAAGTACAAATAAAAGGAAATTGAAACCACATGCTTATTGGCATCAAGCTGAATATTGGCAGCATAATATTAATAAAGTAGCAGAGCGATGACTCACCCACTAGTCAGACGTCGGTTTCTATGCTCATGGTGTTATTGTGCTGCCTCGGGTTGGAGTTGTGCTTCTTGGCAATATCCCTCGACAGAAGGAGGCCCTCTTCAAGCTCCATGATGTCTGACGAGGACTCTGACATGGAGCTCTTCTTCATGTGCTGACCTGTACCAGAAGCCCCGACAAAATCATTAGCCTAACATACGAAGTGGTCAGGCATTAAAAACCGTTTCGCTATGAGCCAGAGTACACACTTCGGCCATCATGAGTACTAAAATTATATAAGTACAAAAAAAAAATAAATTAAAGCTATTTAAAAGAATAATTTACTATGGCTACAGTTTTTAGAGCTATGTAAAAAAAAACTATAAAAAAATGATTGGAAGTGTAAATAAAGAAACTAGTCTACATAAGTATTTTGAACTACAATATGTTTGTAGAATATGAGTATTGATTTAGTTCGTAATATTTGCTAAAATTAGCCACGTAAAAAATATTTTTACAATACACCTTCGAATTGAAAACAATAAGGACAAGTTTAAAAAAATAATAATTTTAAATACAATTTGAAAAACATTTTATTAATTTAAGTAGACAAAAGGGCAATAAAAACAACACCAACAAATTGACATAGAAAATTAATTTATTAAAATTAGCTAGACTGGTCCCACTTAAGATGACCTTTCAAGAACTGAAACACTTTCTTAACTTATTATACCGTTCAGCAACAAAAGCCAAAGCATAAAATAAGACAGAAAGAATCAGATGCTTTCAAATCTGTCCGCTGTTATTGCAATAAAACAGCTTATTTCTAACTGCCCATTGGCATAAAACATCAATTGTCTTCAGCCTTGACATAATACTTGTAGTGGACTATGCCAATCTACAACAAAAGCCCGCTCAGATAGACGAAAAAGTACAATTGCACATGCTCGTCGAAATTTCCCTTTCTGCTCGGCCATTTGCAATGAACTGTGAACAATACTCTAAGCACCTCATTCAATCTAAAATACATACATTCAACTTCATATTCCGACGAATTTAAAATACTAAAATATAAACGATACTTCATGTTAAAACATAATGAAAAATAAGTTTACAATGTAGTAAAACTGCCAGTGATAAGGTTATGATAGTGGGAATTATGTAGTGTTCCATGCATTGAGTTAGTAGATAGTGGAAGGAGTGTTAACTTTTTTCCAATGCTGAAAAAGGGTCTAAAATCGGCCATACCAGCGACGCGTGAAAATTTGAATCGGAATACGATTGTAAACAAACAATGAACTTATACACAAACAACGAATACTTATATCATATTCGTATTGATATACATTTATATAAATTAATACGAACACGATATATATTAGTTTAATTTCATTGTTTGTTTACAATCTTCGAAAATTTACTTTTTCGGGCGCCCTTGGTCACACTAAAATGGCCGATTTTTAGGCTTCAACCTATTATTGACCTACCTTAAACTCCCTACCAACAATGATAATTTCATTCCCTCAAGATTGCGCAATTGAACTATTCCATCTCTCTGAATGGGCAATTGAGTTCGTAGAAGGAATGTAAACGAAAAAGGTCAAAGCCTAAAATCGGCCATTTTAGTGTGACAAGACATGCGAAAATTTGAATTTTATTGTAAACAAAGAATGAACTTAAATGAAAATAAATAAATATATATATAGATAGTATTCGTACTGATTTATATTTTCGTTTAAGTTCAATATTTACAATCATATTCAACTTTTCGCGTCACTGGTCACTCTGATATGGCCGATTAGACCTTTTTAGCATTGGAATATAGATAATGCTCCCTCCACTACCTTCTAACTCAGTGGAATGGGCTAAAGAAAGCTACTGTTTTAAAAAACCGAACAGCCCATAAACAGTTGGCTCTTATAATATTTTACGAAGTTGTCATGTTGCATTAGATTTACATTATTAGATTAGTTAAGATAGTGTTTCAGAGGTATCTCATATTATTTGAGCTAATTGTAATAAACAAGTCTGCTATGTTAATTCATTTCTTCTTTTGAATGATTTCCTAATACTTATTTTCATAAAATTTGGGGTATCTATAAACATTTATGTTATTTAAGTATTGTTATTAAATAATTCCAATTTCCCAAGAAATTTTTAACAAAGTTCATGAAAAGTGATTTGTTCTTTCTATGCAGCATTATTTTTGGTGACAATTAAATGCTTTTGAAGCTTTCTAAACTAACTCTACATGAATAAAAAACTACATTCTAATTTAAAAATTATGTTGAAAGCTACTAAAAATGCTATTCTCTTCTTTGCCAGAACTTACCCTTAACATGATCAGTGCTCTTCATAAAAGGTATATTTCTTTTTTGTGACATTTAATCTGCTAATTGTGTGTCTTATGATGTGAACTAGTGCATTGTAAAATTATAAATATTGAAATATAAATTATGTATTAATTTTCAAGAGCTTTGTATCAAAATGTAATGCACAGTCATGAATTTTATTTCTGGCACTTTTAAAATCGTATGTATATGTATAAAATATTAAATAATGGAATAAGGGTTTCACTTACCCAGTTATGTTGGTACACCTGTATTCAAAATAGTTAATATATGAAGAATAAAATGTTGCTAGATCTATTCCTTCTTTTAACTTTGAATAATTCATCAATTCGCAAAAACATGTTTTACCTCCACTGATCTTAACAGGTAGTTCTTATATAAATTGCTTTTTAATACTACTGACCAATTTCTAAATTAAGCACTAACCTACTTTAACAAATGAAAAACAACAAAAAAAAACACTACTTCCTATAGATAACTTTGACTTTGCTTAATACCTTTCTAAGCCATCACTGTTCATTAAAATATTCAAATAAAAATATAAAACAAAATGCCAGATTTATTTATTTAATCATTTGAATCCATGGGCGTATATAGAAAATAATTTCGGAGGGGGCTGGGAAAATTTCGGGGGGGGGGCTGAGACCATACCCAGTGTATGGAATACTAACAATTTAGACCTTGGAAGAGTTTTAGCCAACTTAAACACTATTACACCCAAAATAGAATATGTTTTATGAACTAAATGATCTTATTTAATTTATTTTTAAGGGTTTTATGAAATTTTTACCGATCAAATAAAAATTTCGAGGGGGGGGGGGCGCAGCCCCCTTATACCTTATATACGCCCATGTTTGAATCCTGAAGTCAATGTATTCATATGTTTTTTAAACTTCCTTGCTGAAAAACAACACTTCCTTTTATTTATTGTGTAATATTTTTCCCTTTCGAAACCTCCTGAGTTCTAAATCTGCTTAAAAAACATTTATTCGATCTGGTACCTGAAAATTTTATTTTTTCCACCTTTTTAAATACATTTCGTCTACAGCTATTATCATCTAGATGAAAATGTACAGAATTCCAGTTTTATCAATTAATTTGACTTATTTTTCCTTACATATTTCCTAAAACCCTTTTGTCCAAATTGAAATGACGTTTATATTTTGCTGCCCCATTACATCGAATTAGTATGGACATTTTGTTCATTTAGGAGGCCCGATGGCCATGAATGTTAAGGCGTGAGCAGTCTGTGCCAAAGGATGTGGGTTCAATTTGTGCAAGGGGTAGTGGATTTTTTTTTTTTTTTTTTTTTTTTTTTTTTTAAAAAGAAAGGGCATTAGCAAAAATCCTGGCTAGAAAGGGGTGGTAACCAATAAATAACCTGAACCCAAAAATCTGTGTAATGTATGACTGGACATTAAATAATAAGTAGTAATGTTAATTTATCTGGTGTCTACCGATTACGGGACAGCAAAATGTTAACTTATTTTTAATTTGAGAAAAGGGTTTTTAGGAATTGTCTAAGGAAAAAGAAGTTAATTGAAGGGCTCAGTGCCAAAGGTGACTAACCCACAATTAGAACGAACTGTGAAAATTGGCGTTGAAATCAGTTCTGTTAGCAGAACTATTTTTTTTCAGATTCTTTTTAACTTAAACTCCAATTTTCTCAGTTGGTTCTAATTGTGGGTTAGTCACCTTTGGCACTGAGCCCTTCAATTCAAATGATATAGGAGACCTGTAATTTTTCTTCTGGTGATAATAGATGTAGCACAACATTTTAAAAGAAATGGAGGAAAATCAAGTTGAGATACCAGATCGAATAAATTTTAGTTTTATTTTTTGTTTGTAACTTGTTGTCCTGCATGCAGTGGACAGTTCGAATCGTAGTGATGAATTTTCTTCTGTGTCACAACAGACTTCTTCAGATGCATTAGCTCTTCCTTCTTCTTGCTGAGATTCTTGAACCCTGGGCTTTTTGCCCTCAATATTGCTCTGAAGCGATGATGGGACTTGGGGGCCCTCCCATCCTTGTGCTCTCCTCTCAAGGGTTCCTTTCAGTTTTAGTTTGCATATTTTTTAGATGACTGGTTTCCTTACTGCTGGAAACTAGCCTTCAAGCATCGATTTGCATTATATGACTAGTTAATACCTCAAATGGATTCTTTTTCTTAGATAGTCTATAATGCATTTCCTGTGAAAGAAAGACAGATACTGAAATAAATAAATTGAGTTCTCACAATAAGTGTCAACCACTTAAATATGTGATGTATGTGTAGTATTTTTTTTTTTTTTTTTTTACTCTGATAAGGAGTAAAAATTTTAGACAATTTTATAAGACTAAAAGGTTTTCGCATGTTTTGGCTGATATCCAGCTGTGTTGAAACTAGCCATCAGAAAAATAACAAATCCTAAAGCAGGCTACACACGATTCAGGCAGGCCTGTCAGTTAGACCTGAACAGTCCGCCTGAAAGTTGGTCACCTGAACGTGTATATATTTCGGCCACCTGAACAGCCTTAACTGACAGACCGGCCGGAATATATACACGTTCAGGCGACCGGCTTTCAGGCCTGCCTGACCATGTATAGCCTGCTTAAATGAAATAACGGAGGGGAGAACAAAAGAAGTGGGGAATCTCAAGCTTCCCATCACTAAAGAGCAGTATAAAGGATGAAAAAACAAGCAAACCAATTCTCAGTCCAAAAAATAACATTTTTGCATCCCCCATGTCATTTTAGTTACACACCTCCAAATGTGCGACAACAGATTATAATATCACTACTACTGCCCTGTACAGATCCATCGTTACGCATGGACAATTTCTCTTAATTTATTCTCTTTTTTTGTTTTATTCTATGTTTTAGTTGCATTTAGGGGGGGATAAAGGTATGAGGAAGAAAAGCTAATGGATCTGAAGAAATTTGTTTCAATACAATTGAAAATCTGCAGTTTAGCCTCCTCCGAACCAATTATTTTCAAATGTTGCACTATAATGTATTTTGATGCACTAAGCAGGAATCCGTAAATGTCGCTCTCAACTAGGAAAGAAGTTATTAAGCACTAAAATTCACTGTTATGCAGGTTATAAAAGCTGGTGTAAACAACGTATTTGTAAACATTTAATACGACCAGAACCGTATGGTGATCATAAAATTATTATTGCTGGACTGAGAGCACTGTCTGATAAGAAGTAAATTAAATCACAGTGGTAGCCCAAAGTGAGCCAAGATGGCGACAGCATAGAATGTGTTAAATGAATATGACATCTGTGCTGTCCCTAAGGTCCTCAAAGAGGTGATAAAATAAAAATGACCCTGGTTTCCGCCAAAAATTAAGTGTTTTAGTAAATTCTCGTAAAATTGGGCTTAAATAGAACATACCTGATTTTTCAAAATAAATATTTAGAGGTTACATGCCCTCCAGGTTTTTAAAAAAAACAGTGTTTTTTTGTTGGATAGATTAACTGTTTATACTTTTACGAATATTTTAAATGTTTATTCTCATAACTATTTTTTTTTTCAAAAAGGTCTTAAGGACATCTCAAGATTTATTCATCTGATTTCGTTTGAATTTATGAAACATATTTTGTAAAATAATTAGTGCACAGGATACCATAATTCCGCTGGAAGGCTTGAGTTGCCCATGATGCTAGGGACCTATTTATCGTACGGAACAGGAAGGTTGATGTACAATGTACAGGTGGCTGGTGGAAGCTGATTCAGTAGGCATTCGCCTAGGAATGGGGTGGTGTGCCACTGAAGAAAGGAAGTAATATTATATGGATTGCTGATTGGGTGCCTTCTTCAAAAGTTATCAATTTTTTTAAACAAAAAATTAATTTTGTTTAGAGCCTTCTGCTCAATTCAGGAAGCATAAATATGCGTTAGGTGCACCAGACAAACCTATGTAATGTACTGTAAAACATACAGTCTTCTTTTTCGTACATGGCTACCGCGCATGCACAAACGCTAACGGACTCTTTTTTGTAACACTTTATTGTAACATTTTTTTCAGTTTAGTCATCGCTAAAGCATATTTATGCTAAAATTACAATAATTTGTTTTCCAATAGCTGTAATTTATAGAAATAAAAATGTTTTTCAACATTAAATCTTTACTAATACATGGAACACATTTGTTTTGTAGACTGTTATTCGAAATTTGTATTGAAGGTTTTAGTTTCACATGGAACCCAAGCAATAAAAGCCTACGCCTTGGTTAATATTTTAAAGAATATGCATTGTAAATTCTAACGAAATCAGCTGAATACAGATTGAAATATATTTTACACAATTTGAATTTGAGAATATAGAATAAATCAGACCCTCCTCTATTATATAAAAAGTATATACTCACATATCAAAACTATAAGCTATATGTTTTATATAATATAGGGGGACCCAATATAAACATATTCCTAGAAGTATAAACAATTCATGTAGTCAAAAAAAAAACAAAAAAACATAGACTTATTGAAAATCTCAATCCCCCTCCTAAAAAAAACTAAGGTAGAAAAAAAGAGGCCAAGTTCCAGGCCCCTCCCAAAAACAGTTTGTCTATGTAAGTGTCTGTTGTGTATATCATAGTATTGGGGCAAGTTTTCGGCCCTTCATACCTTCTGAAGAACCTAATAATACACTCTCTCTTATTTGTGCATTTCCAACTTGGCCAGTTTTCGTTATTTCATGGCCGCTATGACAATCAGATTGATTACAAAATTTCTACTACTGTGGGCCTAGATGTGTTTTCCCTTAATTTGGAGAAAACAGTGAAAATGATTTTTAAACATTCATAAAACTAATAAATAATAGTTTCTTAATCTTATTATTATGAGGTTAGTTTCTAAAATATTTCACCCAGAATTTTAAGAAATAAATTTAAAATCTACCCCTTGGCATCTCATTCACATTATTGTTTACCACTATAGACAGTAAAAAACTAGAACTTAAGATGAAAGAAATTCAAAGCTTGAAGTCTTTATAAATATCGGTAAAAATTACCAGTTAATTTATGCTTCAAACTAAAATTTAAAGATAGTCTGGAAAATTTATGAAAGCGCTTAAATTGTTTAATAGCCCATTTTAAGCAATAAATTCTACTAAATAAAATTACTGCATGTTGAATTCAGTGAAAATAAAAAAAAAATAGTTAAAAGTTATAAATTCTATTTGTTATTTGTAAGCTAAATAAGAAAGTGATCAAGAACTAACTTATTAGATATGTAGCTGTCGGCAGAACACTAAAATGGGTTCAATGTGTTACAGAACAGCAGGGCAGAATAAAGATTTTTTTTTTTTAAAGAAGCATTATAATATTGAGTTAAGCAGTTAGCTTAAGCAAAGTTAATATTAAATATATTGCTATATCACTGATATAACCCTTCAAAATAAAATAATAACTAAGTCAATCAAATACTGTAAAATGGGATGAATAGGATCAGAAAACTGACCTTTCCAACTTTAAAGATCAGTATCTTAATTTTTATAGAATAATGAGAGTTGGCATAAGGAAAGCTCTTATTGCATCGAGAGAAGATCGTTGACCATTGGTGATGGCAAGGGTAGAAATTGTCAAGATGAAGAAGATTATAGCTCGTTCATCTTCATCATGGAAACAACCAAAATAATTACAAAAAAAATCAACATACTCTTAAATCCAAACTAGTTGAGGAGCATAATAAAAAAACACTCCCTTCTGGAAAGCCAGAATGGGTCCATAACGTCTCCTCCATCGATATACCCCCTGAAGTGAACAATATCCTATCACAAAGGCCCAACAACCGAACCCTGACAATTTCTACGTTAATTCTTAATAGCTTAAAGAACGATCATTATTTTTTCCAAATCATTAATTATATAATTTTTGATCCTTTTGGTGTATAAAGTGTATTATATTAGTAGAATAAAGACAGAAGAGTTTTTAAAGTGCCAATGGAGTACTTAATATAATATTTAGTACCTTTTAGGGATTTTGTATGCTATTTATTGTATTTTTAAAATGAATGTCACGTTTCAATTTTTCTTTGCATTTAACATAGGGCCATAGGGACTGGAAAGTGGGGCAATTAGCCCAAGTCCCTCGCTTTTGGAGGCTCAGTATGTAAAATAAATGTTTTTAGAAAAATAATATAAAACAACTATTGGATAATTTGTAAATATATTTCAGTAACAACACATTATTTTACTGGCACTTAGCAATAAATGGAGGGAAGATTAGTGGTAGAGCACACAACTACTGTACTGGAGGACCTGAGCTCAAAACTCGTACTCCCTTGAGTGTGGGTTGGAGTTGGGGTCCCAGACCCCTAGAACCACCCTGCCTTTAATACATTTAAGAATGAGTACTTGCAAAGGGGGAAATCAGGCGGCCAGAGCATACTATCTCCCTAGTTTGACGTATATCAAGAATCAGATACTTCTACAGTATCATGCCCTCTGGGCCCTTGTAGCCTGTTAGTTCTGGGACTGATTTTCTTAGCAATAATTTCTTGTCAATAGTGTGTGACCTCAAAGATGCCTCACAAATGGTCGATACTGATTCTCACGTCGAAAAGAATGCTTTCAATGGAATAATTTGTGACTAACACTAAACTTGTTTCAAAACTCATCAGAGAACCAGTTTGCTCAGTTCATGTAATGACAATGACAGGAATGCTTTCAATAGAAGTTGGTCTATAAATATCTGTTTAGATTTTTAATTACACTGTGTGAACTTTTGATAATTACTTATGTTTAACATTTTACTCTCAGGTTACACACATCTTATCCCATCATCCTATTTTACAGTATTGATTGAGATATTAAACAACAATACATATCAATATTTTGTCACATTAGTTAGAAATGGTTAAATCAATAAATTTAGTAGTTAATCAAGAAAAAATAGGATGTTACAGGGCTCTCTTTTTAAACTTATTCTCTGAGTTTATGGTAGAATGGGTAAGATTTATTTCAGGCCTATGGGCTATCAATTAAAATCAAATAAACCATGTGAAAAATGTTAGCAAGTAAAATACATGTAATGACTGATTTTTGGTTTTTACAGTAATCAATTGTAATTATAATTAATTTTATTTGTGTCTAAAAACATTCCCGTTTATTTATTGACTTATGAAATAAATCAAGTTTGTTGCTCATTGTTTCGGCAAAATACTTTCTCTTTTGTATTTACACAAAAATGAATTACTTTCTTTATAATGAAACTTCCAGAGCAGCATCAATCAGATTATGATTAAGCAGATCAATGAGATTATTTATTAAATTTACTATAAATGTTATAAAAAAATAAAATTAGGATTGAATGGGGAAGTAAGGAATTTTGTAGTTTAAATATAAAATTATCATGAGAATGAGAGCCAAAATTACAAGCTAAGAAAATTACCCATTGGGATTCGTCGGTAGTTTTTGAGCTCAGTCGAGCCTTTTAGCAGACCTCAATAACCACCGTCTCCTCCCAGGCCCTATTATAAATATTAGTGCATAAAAAATGCGGTGGCTTTTGAGCCCGATTTTTGCCTTCGGGCTGGCCTCAATAGCCACCGCGATTCCCCACCACGCGAGCTCAAATGCTCTCTTTAGGTTACCTAGTGTGCCGGGCAGGTACGGACAGCTGGTCACGTGGTTGAAGTTCTGCGACTGCATGTCCTCCTGGTCGGTCTCCCGATGGTAGAAGTAGTTGAAGTTTGAGACGATGACCGGCACGGGGAGGGCGATGGTCAGAACTCCGGCAATGGCGCACAGCGATCCGACTATCTTTCCCCAGACCCCGACCGGCCTGCGAACCCCCATTAATACTGTTAGGAGGCACAGGTAGAGGAAATTATATGCATATATCTATAAGTATATGAATATCTACACATATACAGAAATATATGTATAGGGAAACATAGAGAGCACATATGGAAAGGATCACAAGGATAAATCTAGAGATGGGCATATAGTTAATCAATGACTTTAATAACAAATGATTGCATGATTGTCGTTTATCCTTGATACTTGACTTTAATTGTGCATTCTTAAATATGTGATCAAATAAGATATAATTGCTATCCAAAATTTAATGTCACTTTGTTATCATGCAATCATTATGCCAATTGATTACCTGATATTTCTCAGCAGATTGCAAATGTTGTGAATATATTTAAACATTGCAATCGTTATCATGATGACTTTAATATAATCATTCAATAAAGATTTACTAAAGCTAAAATAATCATTGATTTGTAATAAACTTGTGAAATTTAGAATTATTATAACATGAAATACCATTTAAGGTTTATACTTTCTGATCATACAATTATACTGAAGTCATTTTCATTAACATGATTGGGTGATTCATGATTATGAAAATCTCATGATTACGATTGTAATATAAGTTGATTTCAATTTAAAACATTAAAAACATAATTGATAGTTGCCCATTTCTATATGGAATACACACAAAAAAGATGCAATCAAGAGGCATTTGGGACATGCAAACATGCAGCAAAGTCAGGCAAAAGCACTCGTTTGGTACAATCCTTAACTCATCATCACAGGAAGTTCCAGTTATACCAACAGTTTGTCCCTTCAATAGGTTTGTCCGTTGATAAGCTAGAATCGCTAAATATATACAGTCACAACAGATACAAACTAAGCAAGTAGAAGATGAAGCTAAATTTTCAGTTTGACACTTTTGGCCAAAGTAAATAATAATAATAATATAATTTATACTTCTATGGATAACATCAAAATGGGGGCAATTGTCCCACTAAAATTCTAAAAGTTGTTTCAGCTCAAGCTGTTTTTAATGGTAGGTAGTCTGATATTAGAACAGGTTTAGTAAATATATTGTTTCACCTTACTCACCATATTCTTGTTCCGTGTGTATTAATTTGTATCATTTTCACACTTCATGGCATTAATCCGTCATTTTAATTCTTCAGAATACTTAGTAGTAAGAACAAATAAATTGACGAAAGCTTAAAATGCAGAGCAATACATATTTACTAACATGTTTTTTTTTAATCATTATTTTATTAAGTATTGGATGCAGGCAAGAAGCATATTAATCTCCATAGCCAGTGGTTTGCTGAAGAAGCGATGCTAATTCATAAAATTGCACAAGCTTCAGAAATTATCCATACTCATGGGGAGAGGAAATTAAAATGATAAATAGTTACTTTTATAATTAATTAATATTTTTGATAATTATGATATTTAAAATAGTATGCATACATATTAACGGAGATTTATAAGAATTGTGGGTAATAAATAAGTCAGGGATTAAATAATTGAAATCTCTATGATAATGAAAAAAAAATTAACGATTTGTAAGTCAAGAGGGCGGGGAAGGAACAATGGATTCTTGAAGTAGCTGGCAGGAGTTGCACCCCAAAATTGTTTAAAACATTGAGTTATATTTGCGACATTTTGAACCTTTTTAGGTTCATCTTCAGGCATCTTAAATTAAGTCGTGATAAGGTGTACAATATTTTTGATAATTTCATATTACGGTCCAAACATTTTGAGAGTAAATAAAAAATATAAATAAAGAATATCATAATTTGTTGAGTGGAAAAGTCAGAACCTGACCTATCCACTCAACAAATTATATTCTTACCTGGATTTAACATTTTACTCCCAAAATTATAGTAGACCTTAACACGACTTAATTTAAAATGCATGAAGATGAACCTAAACAGGTTCGAAAACGTTACAAATATAACTTAATGTTTTAACCAATTTTGGAGAGCAACTCCTGCTAGCAACTTCAAGTAATGATTTGGTTGAGCTTTTATCAAATATGAAGTTTCCTGTAATAGAATTTGAGATATGCACCTGCTCTGGATCTCAGAGATTATATATATTTTTCCTCTAACTTCCTATATTATTTTTATTATTAATTGGTAACATTTTATATATTATCACTTGTTTTATATAATGTAAACAAAAATATCAAGGCTTTTAGCTTGTTGTTAATGACTTCAAAGGTCCCCAGGCCTTAAAATTTAGCTAGAAAGAAGTCAAGGATAAAAAATTATAATAGTAAAAAAATAAAATATTTACCTTAGTAACTTAAATAAAGAGTAATTTATAAAATTGGTATTCTAAGATTCACATTGATGTTTGCAAGCTTTGCTCACCATGTAATTAAGTTTCAAGAAGAGATGATAATGGAATTTACATCCAAAATATTCAGAAAATGCGTGGAATATAAATGAACCAAATCAGAATAAATTACTTATAAGGGACTGTACAATTATGAAATCAACTTAATTTAAAGAAAACATGGTTTTGGTATGAGAAGAAAATCGTGGTAATTTGGATTAACATATCTTAATTTAATATTTCAAGAATTATTCAATTAATGTAATGGTTCAGACAAAATTTTTCACTGCAGAAACCCGTATTTATATTAAATAATATGGATTCTTTGATATTCAAATGTCTTTTGAAAGCAAAATTTGATACAGATAATCAGGGACAATTTTTGATGGTCTAGAGGATGCTATGTTCAAATGATCATATAATATTTTCACATTCTGCAGGATTCTTATGATTTCCTATGAATATTTGAGGATGTAAAAGGCTCCGTTGGACTTTCCACTATCATTAATGCACGTTTGTTACTGACCTGATCTCCAGAATGCTAGGTGACAACCAACAATTAATTACAGTGATTTGTTGACAAGAAACAGGTCATCAGTGTAGAGATAACTCTATTCCAAATCCTTTAATTAAAGGATTTCAACATATCAGGCTCTGTGATACAAACCTTGTTATTAGAATAATGTTTGGATGCATTACCAAATAGGATACAGTGACTACACATATGGTAATCCTTCTTGTAGTGCCTTCCAACCATGGTAGCATTCTACCAATTTAATTTTGTGTTTCCATTCTTCCACAACAGAGAAATATATACTAAATTCTATTTTATTGAAATCTCTGCAAATTTGAGAATGATAATGATGAGGTAATTTTAACTTTTTATACTAATTTTGCAGAAAAAAACATTCAAACAGTGTTGGGCAAATCTAATGTTAATGCATACTAACTAAAAATAAACTCACTTTATATTATTAGTTTTGTTTTGTAAAATTACTGATCATGCATTGGAGTGTTTTCTAAATAAATAGTTGTTAGTACCCGTTTTCGTAAGGCAATTAGTTTAATTTAAGCAAAAGTGACTTCAAGTTATGTTTTTAGTTTAATTTTTAAGTCAATAATTAGTTTATTGCATACTTTGATTCTGAACAAGGGTAAAAAAAATAGGTATGTATGTATTTTTGTTTAAATAGTGTTTATTTATGAACTATAATAGGGAAAAAATGAGGTTACAACTTCATTCTATGTATTTAAAACAAAACAAAATGTTTTAATAATTTACTTAATTATCTAAATAACATATGATTTACAGTAATTCACATTATTTTTGTAAAACTAAAATAAAGCTTTAAGTCAGTTTTTAATCAATTCCCAATGATTTAGTTTTAGTTCAGTTAATATCCATTAGTTAATTTAATTTTGTTAGGTTGCAATTTTTAATTTTTTCTAAAAAATGAATGCAGTTTTAATTTTAGTTTTGCCCAACATTGTATTCAAATATATTCTGTTTAAACGTAATTGAATGTGAACAATGAAGTATGCATAGTGTTTTGAAACAACTATTATTAAAATTGGACCAATTTTTAAGACCCTATAGTGTGAAAACACAATCCATATAATGTGGAGATTAAATGCCAATAAGTTTATTGTTCTGGGATCCTGTTGTGAATCCAGCGTGCATGTGGACCTGTCACCAATGCAGTTTAATTCTAGAACCCTTTCAGAAGATTCTTACCCGGATATAACGTTTACTCTCAAAATTCAATATTTATGGACCTTAAAAAGAAATTTAAAAATTACAATAGACCTTAACACAACTTTAGGTACCTAATATATTGTATTATTATATACTTTATTTATTGTATTTGTATTGTTATTGACATAGGAAAAGTTTCCTTCTTATACTTTTATTTTATGAGCATTATTCAGATAGATTTAACTTTTTGGTTCCCAAATTTTACAGAAATCGACTTGAAAATTAATCAACTTTTTTTGTACCACTTGAACATATATGTGATGGTTAATTTTTGTTGATAGTTGGTCATGCATCCACTACTTTATTTTTCGGAATATGGCCAATTCCAAAATGGCGTCCCGGACGGTAGGGATATGTCATTGGATGGTAATGCTCTTCAAATAATTTTTGTCTCTTTTAACTTTTGTATCTAATAAAAATGGAACTAAATGTCTGTTTTTCTATTCTACATTTTATTGGCATAATATGTTTTAGTAGAATAACGGAATAGGTTAGACTAGAACCCAGGTTTGTCCCACAATTTATCATTTGAATTGTTTTACTTTGTAGTAGGTAGTTTCTTTACATACGATTACTTGATAAAAAGGTTCATACAAATTGGAAATCATTAGTTTTCCGAACAATCAACCAATTAAACAAACAGGAAAAAAAGAAGAACAGTAGTATACTTGGTGTAAATATTTATCTAGTTTTTTTTTTTTTTTTTTTTTATTTAAATGAATTGTATGAAGAATATTGAATATTTATATCAAGTGTTTTCTGAATATTTAAAAACCATGCACGCAATTCCGAACATCGTCAATTCATGTCGTAACCCTTCCTAATACCACCTTCAATATCTCTCCTAATACCTTCTTGAATATCCTTCCTAATACTACCTTCTATACCCTTCCTAATACCACCTTCAATATCCTTCCTAATACTACCTTCTATACCCTTCCTAATACCACCTTCAATATCTCTCCTAATACCTTCTTGAATATCCTTCCTAATACTACCTTCTATACCCTTCCTAATACCACCTTCAATATCCTTCCTAATACTACCTTCTATACCCTTCCTAATACCACCTTCAATAACCTTCCTAATACTACCTTCTATACCCTTCCTAATATCACCTTCAATATCCTTCCTAATACTGCCTTCTATACTCTCCCTTTTACCACCTGCTATACCCTTCGTAATACAAACTTCAATATACTTCCTAATACTACCTTCTATACCCTTCCTAATACCGCCTTGTATACTCTCCCTTTTACCACCTGCTATACCCTTCGTAACACAAACTTCAATATCCTACTACCATCTATACTACGTAGTAAGGTCCATAAGTTTCCGGCCTGTCCTGCTTCCCCTCCTTCAAACGTGCCGGGACCTGCACGCCTATGCAGGTCCATGCCTGCTCACTCCATACCCATTGTCCGCTCTTCCTCAGTATTGTCAGTCAGTGTCCAGCCTTGAAGGAAACTCCCCATTTTTACAATGTTCAAACTCGAGTACCGTGCGGTAATTAAATTCTTTTGTAAAGAGGGTCTTACTCCTGCGCAAATTAAAGAGCGCTTGGATTGTGTATACGGGCAGTCCTCCCCCCTCGTATTCCACAGTGAAAGAATGAGCAAAATAGGGAGAGAAAGTCTAGAAGATGACCCACGTCCCGGTCGCCCATTGGAAGCTGTCACTTCTGAAACAATCTAACTTGTGGAATCTGAATTGCTGTCTGACCGGCGACTAAAAACCAAGGAAATAGCAGCGAGGTTAGGGCTTTCAAAAACAAGTGTTTTGAGGATCATCAAAGAACATTTGCATATGAACAATGTTAGTGCAAGATGGGTTCCAAAAATTCTTTCAGCTGCTCAAAAACAGGAACGAGTTCACTGCTGCAATGAATTTTTACGCGAGTATAATGCCGACCCAAGGAATTTTTCGGACTCAATTGTAACTGGGGATGAGACAATAGTTCTATATTATGACCCACTCAGCAAAAGAGAGTCCATGGAATGGAGAAGACCAGGAGAAGCGCCTCCTTTAAAGGCAAAAGTCACGCTGTCAACAAAAAAGGTAATGGCCACAATTTTTTGGGACTGTAAAGGAATACTACTGATAGATTTTAAAGAAAGGAATACCACAATGAATGGTGAGTATTATGCAGCCCTACTTCACCGGTTACGAGACGCCATTAAAGAGAAGAGGCGAGGGAAGTTAAGCAGAGGTGTCCGCCTCCTTCACGACAATGCCTCTGTCCACACAGCATTGATTTCCAAGGCCGCTGTGAAGGACTGTGGATTCCAAGAAATCTCTCATCCACCCTACAGCCCAGACTTGGCCCCTAGCGATTTCTACCTTTTCTCAAAGTTATAATCTGACCTTCGTGGAAGGCGATTTAACACCAACGAAGAGGTCCAAGCAGCAGTAGAAGAACATTTTTTTAACAAAGAAGAAAATTATTTTTTTCATAGTATAGAAATGTTGCCAAAGCGTTGTATTAAGTGTGTTGAACTTAGAGGAGAATATATTGAAAAACAGTAAAACCAGTTTTTTTCTTTCACCTTTCCTTCTATCCCAGGCCGGAAACTTTTGGACCTTACCTCGTATTTCTTATACCACCTTCAATATCCTTCATAATACCACGTTTAATATCCTTCCTAATATTACCTTCTTTATCCTTCCAAATATCGTCTTCGATATATTTCCTAATACTACCTTCAATATCCACCCTAATACTACTTTCAATAATCTTCCTAATATCACCTTATCGTTTATACAAAATACATAATTTATTTATTTATGCACAAATACATAATTTTTTTTGTGAATGTTTTTGCGAATAAATTTCTATTCACAAATTTTAATGTGAATAAATTTGTATTCGTATATTTAAACGTAAAAAATTTTGTAATCAGTTGATTTTTTGTGAATATTTAGAATTTTTCCTGTAAATTAAATTTTATTTACAGGAAAATTTGTGAATATAATTTATTTGTATTTATATATATATATATATGACATACGTGAATACAAATAAATTCGTATTCACATGAATACGAATTATATCGCCAAGAGACAATAATGTTAAAACTATTTGAATAATGCTCTTATGTAGGTGGCTGATCATGTTTCTAAACAGGTTCGAAAAATCGTAAATATAAGTTAATGTTTTAAACAATTTTGGGAGAAACTCCTGCCAGTTTCTTCAAATAATAATATTAGATATTTGTAGAGTTGTCAACACCCTGTGGATTTCTGAGGCTTTATTTTGTGTATAGAGGAAAACTGGCTGGATACAAATCCATTTCAGTAAATATTTCTTTCTTATTTCACCAATTCTCTTTAAAATATACAATTCATGATTTTAAAATGAAATTGCTCTTTATTAGGATTTCATAATTTTATACAATAAATAAAAATACTGAAATAATATTAGCTGATTTTTGTGCATATAAAAATGATAAATATTGTTAAGTGGCTACATTTTTCAACAGGTTAAATTAAAAAAAAAAACAAAACAAAAAAACATCCTTAATCTCAAAGTTGTGGCTTGCACTCTGGTAACCTTTCTAAGGGCGGAGCTATTAGGGGTTCGTTGATCTGCAATCGTTTCTCTGTGCTCCCCTTCTTACCAATAAGTCCAGCCCGCATGTGGATATGTCGACATTCAAATAGACCACTTAGGCTTGGAGTCTCCTCTGCACATCGGGGCCACTAAGTTCCAGCCAAGATGGAGACAGTTCCCAGACCATTTCTGAGTTCTAATGTAATATTACCTTCAATAATCAACAATATCAGTATCAATTTAATTTTTTTCCCTGTTCATAGCTGTTTAGTCATTGGCAGTCATAATATAGTTTCCCTAGTGTTTTAAACATTGTACATAACGTTTCCTCATCTCCTTCATTCAGAGATGTAGGGATTTCCATATAGATTAGTTTCCGTCTTGTCATAGGTATGTTCCCTATAATTTTGTAATTGTTCACGCAGGACGTAATATCTTTTGTAACTCGTTCTCAATGTTAAAATTTATATCTACTTTTCATGTAGCCACTATTCGTAGCACAAATATCATCTGCTATACTCAATTTTTATTAAAATAGTTAATAGTGTTTACTCTGTCCATCTTTGTTTACAGCCCTGATGAAGGCTTTAAACTCAAGCCGGAACATAAAATATAACTAATTTTTATATAAACAATGTTGTTTCATAAACTCTCATGACCGAGCCCCAATGACCTCTGCCATTTGTCAACAATCTCTTCTCAATAAATATTTAAATATCAAAAGTTTAATCTTAATTTTAAACAGGCAATTCAAAATGAATGTGCTCAGTTTAAACAAACAATGCATAAAATAAAGAATCTATATGTGCACTGCTTTAAAGAAATTCGAAACATGAGAATAGGATGGAAATTGTAAATAACTTATGTTTTCAATATTTCATAATTATTATATAATATTAGTGTACATACCAAAGAGGGGAGAAAGTACAGTCCCTTTTAGAAGTTACTTCATAACAGATACTACAGCCCATTCAGTTAGATGGAATAGTTCTAATCTCGCATGCGCGAAATTCTGAGGGAAATAAACCCAGCTGGTCCGCCATTTGCAATTCCATTACAATGAACAATATGCTAATTTAAACTCAATAAAAACTGATTATGTCTCGTTTAGGACCAGTGAAGGCTTTGAGAGGTCAGGCAAGGGAGATAGAGTTCAATATTTATCAATACCTAGCCAAAGCTAAGGCTAAAACAATTTAAGATATAGCCAGTTCGAATAGATGGATTAGTTGGAGGGAAAAGGGCATGACCCCTTGCAAAAAATTGGCAGTAAAAATTCTCTGTTATAACCTTATCACTAGGAGTTATAAAAGGCTTTTAGTCTTAGCTTTGGCTAAGTATTGATAAATATTAGACACTATTTCCTTTGTCTGTCCTCTCAAAGCCTTCCCTAGTCTTAAACGAGACACAATCAGTTTTTATAATGTTGTTCCTTGAAATGGGAGTTTGCAAATGGTGGAACCGTCAGGGATATTTCCCTCATAATTTTGCACAAGTGGAATTGAACTTTTCTGTCTATCTGAACAGGCTATGGTTTATGGAGAAAATGGGAGAGTGAGTGGGAGGGGGTTAGAAAAATCTTTGGGTGGGGGTAATAATGGGTGTGGCTAAATTTATTTTTAACCCCTTATGAAGTAAAATAAATATAAATGGTTTGCTGTTAAAAATTGCTACAGTTGTGGTATAATTTTTACTTGTAAGGTAACATGAGAGTATACTAAATAATTATTAAATCCACTAGAGGGACATTTTAGAGTGATTACCAAGTTTTTAAGCCAATATAACCAATAGAATTGAATCATAAATAAAATTATTAAAACATGATCAAGCTTTGTATAATTCAGTCCAGGCAACGAATGCTTAAAAACAGCTATAGGTGGAAATTTTTGGAACACAATTTTGGGCTTCGTAACTTTGTGTAAAAGGACAGACATTCAAGAGCGGATATTTCAAAAACTAAAGATATCTCAAAAACTTTATTGAGTTGAACTTGTAGCATATTTAATCAGCTTTCATTTGTTATAGAATGGTCATGTCGCTAGGACACAGGGTTGCCGAAATATAAGTGAAAACCCGAAAAATTCTAAAACCCCCCTCCCCCGGCACAAAGGCTACGGGTGAGGACTTTTGGTATGTTGACCTCCTAACTTGCCAAAACAAAGTTATGAAGTTAAAAATTGTGTTCCAAACATTTCCATCTATAACTCTTAGTTGCCTAGACTATTAGTCGATAAATTTCAGATTTCACGATGAACACTGAAATTATTTTTATGTTTGAAGGAAAATACATAAAATAGCAAAGTAATATATATTATTGAAGGGAATGTAATACTCTACAACCCTATAACTGTTATTTATTTTTTTGGTACATCGTTGAAGAGTTATCCGGTCAAAATGGGGAAAACATATGCAGCAAAAGTGTTTTTCCCCAAAATGACAGACTTCAAGAGCGGATATTTCGAAAACTAAAGATATCTCGAAAAACTTTATTGAATAGAACTTGTAGGAAATTTAATCAGCTTTCATTTGTTATAGAATAGTCATGACGCTAGGACGCAGGGTTTCCGAAATATAAGTGAAAACCCGAAAAATGGGACCTTCTAAACCCCCCCTTCCCCCAGCACAAAGGCTACGGGCAAGGACTTTTGATATGTTCACCTCCTATCCAGCCCAAACAAAGTTACGAAGTCAAAAATTTTGTTCCAAAAATTCCCACCTATAACTGTTCGTGCCTGGACTAATTGAAATTTATACTTCATTCAGACGTAAAGGTATTTTTACAAATTTATAAATAGTCATATAGTATTGATTCCTAAAGGGTAAAAGGACTTTGGAAAAAAGAGGTGTAAGAGTTCAATGGTGGAATCAAAGTTCATAAAATTGAATCTGTTATTTAAGAATCAACAAATGTGACATTTTCATAATTATGGGGGGGGAACAAAAAAAAACTGTTTAGTACTATAATTTCAAAATATAAAAATCAGCATAAAAAATATGGTATAACCAATAAATGTCTATATTTGCCAAGTTTTAGCACTTTAAAATATCATTAGATGTTCAGAAAAAATTCTTGAACATTATATACTTGTGTAGGTTTTTTAGGAAAAAAAATTAGTATTAACATTTTAAAAAATACTGTAAAATGCTTTAAGAAATCACAACATATAAATAAAATTGTCAAAATGCTGAGAAAAGTACTGTTGTGGCACTAAAATTCAATTTGTGACAAGCACACTTAGCCTCAACGAATACTTTTTAAAAAAAATAGTTTTGAAGGGGTCTCCCCGTGGTCTAGTGGCTAACGCCTTAGTTTCCCATGCGGGAGATGGTGGGTTCGATTCCCACCGGGGGCAGGAATTTTCTCATCTCACGGCTCGTAATTCCTCGCTGTCCCTTGGATGTCGATGAGCAGTAAAAAAAAAATAAATAAATAAAAAAAAAAAAAAGTTTTCAATTGTAAACTCTACCAAAGCGTTCATCACTGTAGTCCAAACAAAGCGAAGCCCACCTAGTGCTTGAACACCAAACAGTGGCAACAGCAGTGTTCCAGGTTTGAGCCCGATAGAGAATTTATTATGGTAATTTTATATGTTTTACCTAATGAAGAATGTTCATTATTTTGTAATCTGGCCTTCTGACCCATCATATTTTTTGACAACCTAAAACTTGTATGAATCGATCCATGCAAAAAGGGCTTCAGTCCATTTTTTCCCAACTTCATTTAGTCATGGATTCGTTGTCTCTGAAGGTTCCTATGAAAGGTAACTACACATTTCTATGTTAAAAGGACTTCAGCACAATACATAGTTGCCTTAGAAACATGGTGCAAATTTTATTATTCCATACAGAAAGGGCTTAAGTCTAGTTTTCTCAAAACTACTGATTTTGGACTGAAGCCCATTTTGCATGGATCTATTCATATATGAAACTGAATATACTTACATAACGTGGGAGGCCTGGTGGCCGTGAGCACTTAACACTTCCTGCCAAAGGGTCATGGGTTCCATTCCCACTAGAGGTGGTGGCTTTTCTTTAGAACAAAAGAAAAGGCATCAGCCCTATCCTGGCTAGAAAAGGGTGGTAACCTATAGATAACCCGTCCTAAAATTCTTAGTTAATAATAAATGGATGTTAAAATTTAAATAAATAAACTTACGTAATGTGGTAAAAAGGCCCAGCATTGAGTCTGGGCCCTCTCCACGAGTTTCTGGCAATTGTCTCAATTTCATGTAGATGCTATCCTACTTCTGAAATACAGGATAGTCCTAGAATCATCATCCACTCGTTGAGACCACCTCGCTCCTAGTTTTTCCTTATGTGTGTGGCAATTAAAAGGTATGTCTCGCTTGTGAATCGTTTCCAACCTATTTCAGTCCATTTTATTTCATAAACCAAATGAATTCCAGCTGTCTACATACCATAAAAATCTACACTCGAATGGTTCTATTCTTCAGAACACATCTGGTGTATTTCAACAATTCGCAGATTTGTGAAGTTGTCCAAGTCTCATTACCATACAATAGGACTGATCGAATGAATGTTTTATATAAATGAATCTATAAAACATCATTAAGTAATTTTGTGAAGAAGGCTACTAGAGTGCATGCCAAAACGTCAAAAAATTAATCTGACTCATATTGAAAATTAACTTTTTCTAAAGTTTGGTCAATATAATGCTATGTTAACAATAAGAAGGATTAATTTATAGATCAATCCGTTCGGTGGATTTTCCTGGCTCCGAAAGGCCTCAATTACATATTTAAATATAATCTGGGTAGTAATAAATAGCAAAATCATCAAATAAATATTTAATTTGAATAATAACTTTTACATCAGTAAAAAAATGATTCAGTAAATTAGAGCATTTAGTAATCATTTTAAATATTTTTGAAGAAATTTTAAATATAGAATAATATAACTCTACAAATCAAATTAATGATCAAATTATTTTTTTTTTTTTATATTCTTCAAAAGGGCAAAGGACCCTGAAAGATTCTGACATTTTCTTGACAAGGTTACCTAACTTTTCATTGCAAATGGAAGGGAAGGTGTCCAAGTGCATCGTGCTAATGGAACTTCAAGGAAATATTTACTTATTGGTTTATAATTTGACCAGACTTTGAACAGTTAGCCCTCAACACCACACTACCAAGAGGAAAGAATTTTGACGTATTCAGAAAGCTTTACATTTTATTTTGTTTAAATTATATTATTAAAATCAATATCGAGTACAAAGTTTTTTTGGGGAATATTCTGATAATTAACACCTCATTTTTCTAACAGCATCAACCAGGTGAGCAAAGGAAGTAGATAATGCAGTACTTCAAATCATTTAAACTAGCTTAAGTAATTGTCGTTAACAAATGTGTAAAGAAAATTTGTACTCTTTGACCAACTTATTAGTAATTTATGAAACAGAAATAACAAACTTTCTTCCGCAAACATCCATCCATAATCAGCGTTACTGTAGTAAGCTGACAGTACACTTATCACTAGGCTGTGTTTTCAATCCCTCAATAGTCAGAGTACACGTCCATTTCCGAGTTGTACGCTACCTTGTCGTTTCAAATAGCTCAATCATTCATATCTTTGTTTCTAATAAATATTTTGCTTTCATTTAAAGCCTACGTTTTAAAGCAAGTGTACTTGGAAATACTGACAACACTTCAACCATAAGCCAAATTTGTTTAAGGGTGGATTTGGTGTCTTTGATTTATAAAATGGAAATATATCAAGAAACGGATTGGTTCTAAGCAAAGGTCAGACAAAACCTTCAATTTATTAACAAAAAAAAAAAAAAAAAAAAATCAGTCTCGTAACAGGCCACAAAGACCCAGAGGGGCAGATACTGTAGAGGTATCTGATTCTTCACCATATGGCTCACTAAGGAGCTAGTGTGGCCAGTACTATGCTCCGGCCGCCTGATTTTTCCCTTTGCAGGTACCCATTAATTAAAAGCTGGGTAAAACTAGAGATGATCAGGGACCCCAAATCCAACCCTCGAAATCTTGAATGCACACTCGGGTTTTGAATGTGGGTCGTCCAGTTCATTAGCGAGTGATCTATCACTGAGCTAACCTCGCCCGCTTAATTTTTTTATATAGATTCATTCTTAAGTATATTTTTATTTGAACAATCCCAAAATCTGATAAGAGTATATATTTCAAAGCAATTATGACAATATTTTATTTTTTTAAAAATCAATACAGTAGACTCTCCCTAATCTGGCGTCTTCGGGACCGGAGTACAGTCGGATTAGAGAATTCAGTTAGAAGCTGTCACTTATGTATCTGAAAAACCTTATTATTTGAGGATATAATAATATGTACCATTTTTAATATATTTATTTGCATATTTAAGTAAAATTTAGGTACCAAATTATAAAATGAATTCAAAATATGTAAATCCTTGTTGGTGTATATCACAGGCATTCCAGCCGCAGGTGCCTGAGTAGAAACATTTATTTTCTCAGTAAAAACACAATTCCCTGCCTTTAAAATGAAACAAATATGCCTTCTTTGACTTCAATTCAATGAAATACTCTGAAAAAAAAAAAAAAAAGATTGGCTAGCTTGGTAGGGTAGATTTTCTAGGAACTCATGCCTCTCGGAGATCCCGGATTAGAGAACGCTGGATAAGGGAGAGTCTAGTGTATTTGTAAATAAAAGTCATGTAACAAGTAATTAGAAGATACATGTTACTTCTAACCATTATCTACTTACTAAACTCCTATTTGATTCTAATTCACTCAAGTGTTTTTTTTTTTTAAATATTATAACTACCATTTTTTATTGTTATTTATCACTATTTCTTACTACCAATAGATACATGCAGCCTGTTAGTTTATAAGAAATGGAATGTCTTATTTTAAAGTTTTACGAACCTCTTGGTGACTCTTCATGATAATATGGACATTTAATCCTGCAACTGAATTTTTATAATAGCATAATTTCTTTTTTAATTGGTATGTTAATCAATAATAGAATCATGTAATTAATATTGCATTACTCTAGTAAGATGTGATAAATAAATCTTATAATACAGTGAAACAAAAGTAAGTTGATTTCATGCAGCTATATTAATTCTAACTCTCCTTGTTGTGAAAATAAACTAGTTACACTAGATATCTATGTAAAATTTTTAAAAAACTAAATAATTTTTAAATTAGTTTCGTTAAAACTATAAATTTGAAATAGAAAATACTTTTATGAAGAAAATATAAGTAATTGTTTTACAAATCAACTTTTGACTAATAATCAACTCCCACAGTCTAAGCTTAGGACTGTACCAATCGAGTTTAAGCAATGCACCACTACTGACATATACTAAATACATAAAAAAAACATTCAGTAAAAAGAAGCAAAGTAAAAATGGTCAAACAAAACATGAAACAAATAACAACAAACAATTTGGGTATACAATAAACAAAAAAAAAGAAAAAAAGAAAATAAACTGGCCAAAACAATGTTTGAGCATTTTATATGCATGATAAAGCTGTGATAAGGGTAAGCAATGATATGATATGCGGTGATCCGCAAGTCTGGTTTTTGAGAAAATTCTTTGTTCTCTTTAGATTTTCTCCATGTATATTTTATACATATAGAGATAAAACATTTACAAAAATAAATAATCTTTAAAGAATGTAGATAGATATTTTTTTTTCTCATGAAACTTAAAAAGAAATAATAAATGAATTATATATAATGATACACATTGTGAAAATAAAAAGTGAAGACGAGCGGAAAGGACTTCAAGCAACACGTGACCGGCTTACAGCACCGAGGAAGTAACAAAGATAGAAATAGATAGAAAAAAAGACAAAAGTAAGAGAAAGTGACACAGAAAGAGAATAGAGAGAGGGGGGGGGGGGGTGATCGGGTTGGTAGTACTGAGATTTGAGGAGTGGGGGTAAAGTGCTTGAGGGAGTGAGGCTGTTGAGGCCCCGCTCCCCTCGCACGACGGGACAGAAAGGGTGTAGAGAAAACATAGTCAGAGACATAGAACACATATTACAACATAAAGAGCTGGATTTGGAGGGGACACAATGCATTCTCCTGAGCAAGCTGATTTTCGGAAGAACACTAGGATAAATACATATTGGTCATGCACAGCACATGTTTTATACATTTCTATGTGCCAACATTTACAGATGGTAAAACTCAAATAAATTATTTCCCCGAATAAAATTAAATGTTTACATAAATAGTATGTATGATATAAATGAACAACAATTATGTGATATATTTCGAATGCATTGCTCTTTGGAGGACCGGTCGGAAAGATTCCCTCAACTTATAACAATATATATGTATATATTGGCAAAGCCAAACAAAAACGGAAAATAAATAAATAAAAATTCAATAAACAAATCAAACAAAAACTAATGGAATATACCCGATACGCGAGGTAACAAAGAATTTTCTTCAAGTTCCTTTTGGTGTGGTTTCTAACCTGAAAAAAAAAATGGAGTGAGGAAGCTAAGTGAAAAACTACGCGAGTGAGTTCCCTAAAACCATAAGGGGTAGACTGCAATCCAAAACTAAGGGGGTGGTTTATAAAAAGAAATCAAAATAACTAGAACAGAAAATCAAATGATAATAAATTAAGGGGAACATGACAATAAAAATTTATGATGCATAAAAAATGTATTTGTATAAAACATAACTATTAATGAATCGAAAATAAATAAAAAAAAGGAGGATAAATGTGAGTAGGTTGAGATAAAAAGACAAACAAAACAAAACAAAAAAGATTGTTAAATTTATTATAAAATAGGTATCATAAAATAAAAATAAATAAAATAAAACTTTTGGTCAAACTCAAACGAAAAAAAGGGCAAACTAAATTCGTTAATGAAATAGAGTACATCATACGTCATGTCCCCATATCCCACTGTTGTCATGGTAACTACGGCCCACCAGAACGCGTCAGGGATAGACTTGAAGAAGGAATTTTCGGATCCGGCCTCCGCGAAGTAGACCGCACTCGAGAAGAGCACCACACCTGAAAGTAAGGAGAGAGGTGAAGAGAAAAAACGGTAGGGGCACTAGTGTGTGTTTTGGGGCCGGGTACCTCATGTCACCGTATCCAACGGTAGTCATGGTCACCACCGCCCACCAGAAGGCGTCTGGAATAGACTTGAAGAAGGACAGCTCCGAGCCTGCTTCCGCAAAGTAGACTGCGCTCGAAAACAGGATCACACCTGGAACAAGCAACTCACAAAATCCAATACACATGCTTAATATACACATCGACACAACACACATAATACTGCTAACTTGATTACTGCTCCTGAAACCTATTATAATGATAAAAGTAATTTTTAATCAAAGAGTAAAAATATTATGAAGTTATGTAGCCAAAAAAAAAAAAAGATTATGTATAAAATAATTTAGACTCTTTTTTTTATCACATACTTTATAGTCAAGGTTGAATTAAAATGGGACTCCTCCACAATATATTTTAGCAATAGTCTGGTTTCAAGGCTATGTCTAAATTTTCTGTGCCTCCACTTCAGTAGAGCCACAAGAAAAACCAATAAACCAAAACCAAAAAAATATTATTTATATATATATATATATATATATATATATATATATATATATATATATATATATAAAGTTATTGGTAAGTCGACCCACATTCATTGCAAGGTGATAGTTATGGTCAAAACAAACAATTTTATACCCTTATTGCCTTATCCAAAAGTTACCTGTTTTCAAGATATTTAATATTTTCGGCTTTTTTAAAGAAAAAGTCACTGTTGATTAGGTTTTTTTTTTTTTTTAAATATTTATTTCTAGCATTTGAGCTGAAAGTTTTTATTTATTTAAGACATTCAATTCATTATTATGTAAAACTATCAAATTTTTACAAGACAACAGATGGTATGACCCAATAACTATTGATACGATTTGTTACTTGTCTTGTGACCAGTGAAGATATAGACCTAGCTTAAAACTTCACAACTATAATATATTGTGGAAGACAGACACTTTAATTCGAAATATGACTTCTCCAACATGGACTTGCATACTACCATCAACCATTATGGTTAATGGCTTCTGCATTTCTAACGTTCTGCCAAAAAAATAGAAATGTTACTATTTGTTAAGATTGACAATGTTATTATATTCCTGAAAGTTATTTTTTCTTATATATATATATATATATATATATATATATATATATATATATATATATATATGTTAACTTTAGATAAGAGTAACTTCTCTTCATTCATACGCAAATGGTTTCATTTAGATAATTTAAAGGTATTGTTTTAATGAGTTTTCTACTTTTAAATTATTTCAACAAATTTCGTAGTCCTAGAAAATTCTATATTTAGGAAAATCACTTAACAGAATTCAATTCAGTGATCACAAATTTATACCATTTAGTTTTCCTGTTGGCAGAAAGTTTTTTAGCCTAATTTTTTTTTTTCTTTTTTTAAATAGAAAATATTTTTTGTTTCTACGGCTTTGGGAACATTACATAATCTACAAAATTACTTATAGAAAATGCCAGCTTTCAAACTGATAATAGGTCTTTCACAGTTCCTAAAATAACTGATGAAATTTGTGGCTACATTAAGTTACTTATGAACTTAACTTGGTAATACTATTTTATAAAACTTACTATAAAGCACTATTATACAGGGTTGAAGACATTATTGAAATTTTACACAAAGTTACAGTTTAACTGTTTCACAAGACATTTTACAGTAAGCGTTTTAACATAGAAGTCCCATGAAAACGTTTATTACAAGAACTTTTAATAAAAACTTATTTTAGAACCACTTTTTGATAAAAAGTCTGTCTTCAAACAAACTGTTTTATAAAAACTTCTGAAAATGAAGTTCCTACTGGGACATTTTAATTATAAGTTGTCACATATAATTCAGTGTCAGAGGGTAAAATCAGCCCTCATAAAAAACTAATGTTGAAAAAAAAAAACAAAAAGGCCAAGTTCTAGGCCCCTCCCAAAACCAGTTAGATGATGAAAGTTATGATATCATAGTATTGAGCCAAATTTTAGGCTCTTAATACCTTTTCAAGAACCTAATAATACCTCTCACTTATCCGTACTAATAATTTTGATGATTGAGTTATATAATTCCGATTTTCCCTCCCCTACATTCCAGAAATGCTTCAATGTAGAATTATGAAACATTGCAATTTCACTCATACCTATAAGTATAATACTTTTCAAAAAGTTCATAAGTTTATCTTTAACTGGTTCAAAGTTATGAGAGAGTAAAAATCGGCTCTAATATTTTGTGTAATATACTCACAGTGTGCGTAGGCCGGAACATAGCCTTGAATAAATCTTAGGCCTAAAAATCCTAGCTCAGCTTCTCGAAAGACTGATATGTTCGAACTATAAAATAATAAACTTTTGGTGATTTACTTATTTCAAAATGAATGATTTTACGGGAAAATAGTTGATTTTTACACTACTCTCTATAATAACTCATGTAGAGTAAGTGTAGGGTTTTAAATAAAAATGTGTAAGTTTTCTAGGTCATAATGCATACTATAAAGCACTAAGTTATGTTATGTTATCTAGGTGCACGGTAGTGCGTCAGGCCAAGTTCCGGCCTAAGCATACTGTGTTTATATTACAGGAGGTCTTAGAGCCGATTTTTACCCTCTCATAACTTTCAACCAGGTAAAGATAAAGTTATGAAATTTTACAGAGGTATTATACTACTATATGTGAGTAAAACTGGAAATTTTCATAATTCTACATCGAATAGTTTCTGAGATATAAGCGATCGAAAATCGGGATTTATAGGACTCACTCACTGACTGACTCATCAAAATTATTAGGCACTTCCCATGATGCTAGAGACTTGAAATTTTGAGGATGATAGATATGAGGGTGTTATTAAAGGAAAAAATTCGAAAAATCCAGAAAAGTTGTGTTTGACACTGCTTCCGGGGCGGGGGAGTGCCAGTTTTGTACTTCCATCGGAAACCCATGTGGGGTATCAAATGAATCGTCTTGGTAAGGAGAACCTATATTTGATGTTTTAAGAAACATTTTGATGCATCTTAACAACAACACGTGTGACTTCTTTCTTAAATGTTGTAAATCAAGTCGTAGGGGTTCACTGGATAATATACTTGAAAGCAGATACTAAGTTTTTCAAAGTCATCTAAATTACAAAGTTTAGGATCTCAAACCCAAAATAAATCGTCTTTGTTCTTTTTTTTTTCATGAAGGCCTTCTACACTTTCCTTATGGTGATCTTTATCCTCGGGATGAGGTTCCTGTGTTTTACAGTGTAATAGTTTAGTTAAGAGAGCAACAATTTGACCTCTAGAGTACTGTCATTTGGAATAGCTTCTAACTTTTCTAGTCTAGTGATTAGATGTATGTAGGTTGATTATTGGTATCAAATATCAAGCAGTAAGGAGAACATTATGCAGAATCCAAAGACTCAGGTTTTATATGAAGTACGAAACTAAATTTTATGAAGTACTTAGAAAAAAGTAACGAGATCCAAAAAAAAACATAAATGTGAAATAGAGGCCAAGTTCCTCCCCCCACAAAGAAGCACTCCCTTCCCCAAAAAGCGAGAAATATCTCCTCCTAAAACGCCTTACCATCCTACACTCCAAAAAAAGTAGTATGAGTTGGTGTATTAAGTGTACCATATTTTCAACCAAAAATATTTGCCAATACAAGAGATGATACAAGAAAGAAATGTCCAAGTTCATTACTTAGAAGACCTCATAGTCACTTATTAAGAACAGTAAAGACACTTCAACTGACCTTTAAAAACAACAATAAAAATACTTATATCCAGTTACTAAAATATCACTTTCCTCAACCAGGTATATTCTTAAACTTGGCAATGTTTTTTGTTGTGCCGAAATTATCTTTATGGAGAAAACTAAACATTGCCAAGTTTAAGAATATACCTGGTTGAGGAAAGTGATAATTTAGTAACTGGATATAAGTATTTTTATTGTTGTTTTTAAAGGTCAGTTGAAGTGTCTTTACTGTTCTTAATAAGTAACTATGAGGTCTTCTAAGTAATGAACTTGGACATTTCTTTCTTGTATCATCTCTTGTATTGGCAAATATTTTTGGTTGAAAATATGGTACACTACTTTTTTTGGAGTGTAGGATGGTATGGCGTTTTAGGAGGAGTTATTTCTCGCTTTTTGGGGAAGGGAGTGTTTCTTTGTGGGGGGGGGGGGAGGAACTTGGCCTCTAATTCACATTTATGTTTTTTTTGGGATATGTATTATAGTTTTGTAAATAGTGTAATATATTTGTTATAAACTTGTGAATGATGTTTAGCAAGTTCAGGTAAATAAGTAAATGGACACAACTACAAATTTAATAATTTTGTCATTTTAGGAACTTAGGAAGACCTCTTAGGTCAAAATGTAACGATTTCCATAAGTAAATAAGCAGATTATGTAATAACCTACCTTATTCGAGATAAGATTGCATCCACAATTGCAGCCATAAAAAAAGAAAATAAAAATGTATCTGTATTTTTTTTTCAACAGATTTTCAATTTATTTTTAAAATGCTTTTCCTTGACTAAATACAAAAATATTTGTTGTCTTTTCATTTTTCTAAAAAAAAAAAAAAAATACAATTAATGTTTTGTATGTTCAAAGATACTACCTATGATTTAACTTTTTTAAAGTACATATATAACCAATTATCACAAATGTGGAGTTTCTTATATCTAAATAATATTTGTAAAATATTTGAGACAGTCAGCCATCAGAGTGAGCTTTATTTTGAGCACTAAGACAAATCAAATTTGGAAGAATCATAACAGTTTCAAGATGGAGGCAGACAATGACACTATTTAGGTGTTAATTATGTCATTGAGCTGTCGTGCTCCGATTCCCGAAGAACCCTGAAGATGATGAACGTCCTGAAACTGTGTAATAAAAATCATCCAAATTTGAATCACCTTCTTAAACAAACTAAAAATGAAATATTTTCTTATGAAACTTTGTTCACAACTATATTTCATAAATAATCCATTCTATTTTGTGTACATTATCCAGTAATTGTATACATGTACAAACACACTCATACACAGACAGGCACTAAGACGTATTCATAAAAAGAACAACATCAATATTAAATAAAATGATTTTCACTAGAATTAAAAAGTGAGAAATAATATTCCATCTTCCTATGAATTCATTTACTTCTAATTTTTAATTAGAAGTAAATGAATTCATTTATTTATTTAAATTAAATAAATAAATAATTTTTAATGTCAAAATCTGTCTCCTAATCCCTTCACAGAACAGCTAGTGAAGCCTTATTTATTTTAATACATTATCAAAATCTTTTAAAAACAATTATATTGTACAAATTGTTATTCTACCTTAAAAAAATAAATATATACATACATGTTGAAATTACTCAGCATTTGAAAATTGTATACTACAGTTTTAAATTATTTTCAACATATTCAAAAGTTTGGCCAATCATAATGTTAATGAACACAATTTGAAGTAATATTATAAAAAATTATCATGCTTTATTTGTTATTACAAATTTAGAAATATTGAATATTGTTTCTCCAGAACTGCAGCAATAGATTTTAAATTAAATTAATTAAGTTCATATTATAAACACTTAAAGCAAATGTAAAGATCGAAATAACAAAGTCTTCGCACCAAATAGTTTATTAGACTGAGTGCATTCGGTAGTTACACATCTTCATCAGAGCTCAAGTAGCTACAAAATGAAAATTAAATATAAAGCAATTTAAGATTATTTAGCATAAATATTAGATTAAAATAAAAAATAAGGATAATTGTTCACTATTAAATTATAATATATAATAAAATCCAGTAAGGAACAATATAATAATAAAAAACGCCCGACTCATGAACTTAGTGTGTTTCCGTTCTTATCCCTGACATGTCATTCGAAACCTTAGAATGGAAACAGTTAATGTTTTTTCTTAATCTTTTATAAAAAATAAAATCTCAAAGGGAAGGAAGATCTAAGGCCCTACAACAGGAAACTGACAGTATACTAAGCGGAAATTACCCTATTTAAGCACAGATTTCTCTGATCGGAAAAATCCCATAATAAGCATGAACTTTAATTAGCTTTTGAACATATGCTTTACTTTTACTATAAATTCCCAACTGGTATCAAGATGTATAAGAATATATCTGAAAATCCCAAGGAAAGTCCAGTTTTTTGATTTTCCGCTAGATATGCCCATGGAAACGATTTCATTAGATTCCCTACGCCCAATTGCGTTTAAAACGTGTACATAAAAGCCTAGTAACACAAAAACAATTTTTTTGGAGTAAATTGAACCCAAGAAAAGCCATGCTCTGGAGGGATTTTGCTGTTTAACGAACGTAATCTTTCAAATCACAAAAAGTATTTTTGTTCCAAATTTCGTTAAATATATGTACATATATATAAATTTCCCCTGTATCATTTTAAATTAATATTAATTGTTCATTATCTGCATAAATTGCTTTATATTTTTCTCTTCTCTATTTCCTCTCCATAGTAACTCTATTTGCAGGGATTTTATTCTGCATGACCCAAGCTTCTGCATACAATATGCCCCATGCAAATTCCCCTCTACACTTTAATTACTTTTTCTTATAACTTATTTCCAAAATTGCTTTGCATTAAATTTCAACATTGGTATTTTGTAGCTACTATGTTCTGGTGGGGGGACGAGGTTAGCTCAGTGGTAGAGCACTCAGCCAATGAACTGGAGGACCAGGTTCAAAACCCGAGCGCGCACTAAAGATTTTTTCTTCTAGTGCTGCCGTTCGAGGGTTGGATTTGGGGTCCCAGATCGTCCCTAGGCTCACCCAGCCTTTAATTAATTTAATTAATAATGGGTACCTTGGGTGCTAATGACTCTAGCAGTCGAAGCAGCCAAGGGGAAAATCAGGCGGCCGGAGCATAGCGTTGACCACACTATCTCCCTAGTGTGCCGTATGGTCAAGAATCAGATACCTCTACAGTATCTGCCCCTCTGGGCCCTTGTGGCCTGTTACGGGACTGATTTTTTTTTTTTTTTATGTTCTGGTGGTGATTTAGAAGTGCCATAACTGCTCAGTTTAATAAAGTATTTGAATATTATTTCACCTTTTATTTAAATGGTTAGATCAGGTGTAAACAGTTTTATCAATTAGGAATTGAGAAAAAAGGGAATTATTTTCTTTGATTTTAGCACTTTCCGAAGTAATATGGTTATTCAGGTTGCACTCATGAAAGAATTGTTGAAAATGTTTTCAAATCTTCATCAATCTTAACTACTAGTTACCAAAAATGACTCCCTTTAAAATTTACACACACACACACACACATATATATATATATATATATACACACATATATATATATATATCAAAGGCTAAGGGCACATCAGCGATAAATAATTTTTAAGAAAAACACAAATCATTCTATTAGGAAACTGAAGGCTATTACTTTGTTTTAGGCAAGGAAGACGCCGTTTGCCTGCTTATGTGTTTACATACTAACCGAAATAAGCTCATGTAGGAAAATGAAAAAGGCCAACCTTCACTGATCGAAAACGTTTATTTCTCATAGCGCTTTCGAGATCAGGTCTCATCATCATTGCCTGTTGACAACAACATATCAACTATATAAAACAACTAATCTAAAAACTAAAAATTAACTTAAATGTGCCTCTTAAGAATAAAAAGTTACAGTCGACATATTAAAATCAGCGAAAGTCTGAAATGTTAAAAACTAAATTTAAAAATGACATTCTGAGTAATTTAGTTTTTAATGTTTCTGACTTTCGCTGTTTTTAATCTGTTGACTGAAACTTTTTATTATTAAGATGTACATTAATTTTATTTTATTTATTTAAATTTTAACGTCCATTATTATTAACTAAGAACCGGAAGGTCTGGAGCGCCCCAGTGTCACGATTTAATTGGTTAAACCAAAAAACCTTTGAATTTTATTTTAGTTTTTATATATTTGATATGCTGTCGACAGGCACTGATGATGAGACCTGGTCTCAAAGTGCTATGAGAAATAAACTTTTTCAATCAGTGAAGTGACCTTCATCAACCAGCCCCCGACACCTGTGAAAATTAGCTCCTTTTTCTTCCTGATAAAAGTCCTTAACTTAATTTTTGAATTAAAGTTACTTAGGTCATGTGTGCTTAGCCATAGATGTAATGACATTAATCTTACTCAGTCGAATTAAAAATTAAATAATCAATTTTTTTTTTATTTGTTTGTATTTTTATATACTTATAAAACAAAAAAATAACTCGTCTTATTGATGTTTCTACTGGCCAATCATGGAATTTTGGCTGTTTGAAAAATTAACAAATGTTCATTTAAGAAGAAAATAGGCATTTTGAAATGTATGGCGAATGGTATTATCAGCCCTAATAAAATAACAGTTTGAATTAAATTTTTCAAACATTTCAATTTTAATTTGTTAATAAAACCATTAATCATTACAACAAAAATTGTTTGCACACATTTGAAATGTTTAGGCAAAAAAGGCAATATTTGAAAGAAGAACAACAATTTAATCAAAACTATGGAAAATTGTACATGATATGATTAAAGAAAGAACTCAAGTAGTGGATGTGAAAAGAAATGATGGAATATATATCTTAATATTTTGTTGGTACTTTTTAATTTGTTTCTTTTGATGGGCAAACAGCAAAAGCCTTTAACCCCTGTTGTTTGTCTGTGAGACACTTAACACACACCAGGGGTTAAATTTCAGGGGTTTGTCATCACCTGGCCTCAAGAGGTGAGTTGTTGCGATGCAGAAATAAGTAAGTAAAAAGTGGAAGAAAACTTCAATTTCGTCATTATCCATGTGATTTATTTTTTATTTTTACTCCCTTGTATAAATATTTATTTTGACCAGATAGATGAAGTAGCTGAGATTAAACCTTCTTTTTTTATTGTTATAATTATGACAATGTGTAGAATAACACATGACAGGATATGTTTTGAAGCGGAATATTATTTTATAAGCAAATAAAGTGGATGAAATCATCATAAAGGATCACAAAAACCTTGTTATTGCTAGTAAATAGGAAAGAATGAAGGGAAGCTCTGTAAGAAGATGTTTTCAGAAAAGATAGACTTGCAGAATACATAATACATTTTCAATGGAAAGATGTGTTATGGGGGGGGGGCTCTTATCAGGCAGTAGGTTGGTACTCTGCATGATAAGTGAATAAGCGCATCAAACAGGGCCACTTCGCAATAATTATGGTACTACTTGAGTCCAGATCTTTATTCATAGTGGTTTATTAGTGTATAAATAAGTAAATCTGCACAAACATTTCTTTCTTATGGCCTTTCATTATTCAAACATTCCTTGAATGTCCCTTGAATTGAAGCAATCGTTTGAAAGCGACAATCAATTGGATTCAAATAGACAAAAACAAAGGTTTTAATGTAATAACTTTAAAAAATATTGTGTTATGTGTAAAAATGAAACAGCCTCTAATTTAATTTATTATTTTGTATAGGAGGACAAGTGTGGCTCGAATGGTACACGTCTCGACACATATACTGGACATGAGTTCAAAACTCGAGCTTGGACTAAAGATTTTATTCTCTAGGTTTTGGGGGTCTGAATTGGGGACCTAGACTGTCTGTTTTTTATCACAGGACTGCCATATTTTTATTTTTTGTTGTTGTAATTTACATTGATTTTTTGTGGCTCTTCAGAGTCACTTGTACAATTAAAACTGTGGGAAATTAAAAAAATAAAAGTCTGAACAAGTTGGTTTGGTCTGAATTTATTTTCCATTATACCTTGTTTATACGAGCTTAGTGCTTGTCAGCACTTTTACCTTTGAGTAAACAAGGGTCTTTTTTAATGACAAATATTAATAAACGTGGCAAGTACAAGTGAAAAGGATTGGTTTCTATTTACTAAGCGATAAGTAAGCTCTTCCAATACCATTTTACTATGCAGCCCTTTTCACCTCGTGCAAACAGCCTAACAAGTGTTTAGTGGCAACTTAGTCTGCCTATATTACTGGGCGGATTGTATTGAACATTCTTTGTGACAACTTAGTTACTTTACAGACCGTTCTGAAGGCTACTTGGCCACTGCGTGTAAACAAGTACTTTTCAGTAAGTAAGACAATACGGAGTCGTGTTCATTATTGGAGGGACTGTACAGAACGCTACTTGTCAACCAACATGTGAACGATTACTTGTCAATAAGCCAGCTTAGTGAGAGAGACAAACACTGACAAGCAATAAGTTTGTGTAAACTAGGCTTAATGTATGAATGGCTTGTAAGGCTGAATCCAATTTGAAGCCTGTTAAGAATCACTTCACTAGTACAATGTTCATTTGATTCGCCTTTCATCATATTTGTGACTTATTTTAATTATTTTCCTACCTACATATACATGCTAAAAAACACGACATATTAGACACATACTGACAGGACATTTACTTGGGAGCAACATAATGAAGCAAATGCTTTACCACTTGAGCCATGCCTGTCTCCTCTATTATAATGAAAAACAATGTGACAACTTGAAAAGTTCACAAGAATTGGGAAGATATTTCAAAAAGGGAAACCTTTGCAAATAAACATCTCAGATATAAATTACAGATAGTTGTAAAAAGAAAATCTAGCTTCAACTATCGAGTGCTTAGCCTGGTTATATCCTCATTTTTTTTTACTACGGAGATGCCATTTTGATAACATGTCAATAAACAAAAATGATCGAAATATAGCATAAAAATTCAATTAATTGTTCTTAACTTAAAACAAGTAAAGGTTGTACTTGAAATCTTTCAAGTTATAAATAATTTGTAACTGAAAGGTTTCCTTCTTTAAATAATAACTTACCAATATCAAAATCTATTGCAAAATAAGAAAATCAACTCAAAATTTCTGAAGTAACCATACTTTTCCAGGAGCATGATTACTCAATCCAAATTGAAAGAACGATTTATAACAAACTCAGAAAGTTTCAAACAACTGTTAATAGTTATCAATTGATACAATATACAGATAATTAAACATTATATTTAAATGTATTAAAAGGCAAAACACTGAATTTTCTTTATTTGCTGCACTTTAATCTGCAAACATATCAAATTATTGACGCTAATGGCCCAGATGTCTGTACGCCATAATAGAAACAAGAAAACAAATGATTAAACAACATAAGAAATTATTCATGAAAATGTTTTCTAAGGCTTGTCAAACATTTCAATTGAAGTATTGAATAATTAACAGAAAACATGTACGGTTAATATAGCGTTAAATTTAATGATTGAAGGCGTAGTCGGAATCACATTTTAACTAGAACAGAGCGAACAAGTTCGCCAACCTACAACTGTTATCTCATCAGTGTTGACACTATCAAATAATAATAAAATAATAATCTACAATAATTATATAAACATAAACAATAAGAAAATCTATTAATGCAATATATATGAAATATAATACTTATAAAATAGTTACCTCCAATAATAAATAACGCCACAAAAGAAAAAATCACAAAATGCCTTTAGATTTTCCTAATTACCTCAAGAAAAAATCATAAGATTGAAGAAATCATCTAAGAAATGATTTCATTTGATTCTCCAATAAAGTCGTTCAGATTATGATTATTTCATTCAGAAAAAAAACAACAAAAAAACGTGATTCTGCTGGTGAACAAACGATCATTTGAACAAGACAAAGTATTTTTCAAATAGCTTTTAAAAATATTGTTTGCAATTATTATTAAAATGATATCACAAATTTTCATTGAAATTTTGAGATTAAAAAATGTATAAGTTATGAACACGCCACTAGTAAATAGAAAAACTCTTTCTGCCACATTTTAGATAATATTAAGAAAAACGTTTAAAAAATTTTAACAAAATTGATTGAGTAGATCTTGAAGTAACTTGTCACGAGTTTGAAAAATGTTATTTGTGAGAACATTGTTTAAAATATTCTTAAAAGTATAAGGAATTTATCAAGCCAAACAAATAAAAATAAATAAAAAATGATATTTTGAAAATCATCATCAAAAATGATATTTTGTAGGTAGTAAAAAAAACAAAAAAACATTAATATCCTTACTTTATTGAAAAAGGGGCACGAAGAAAAGATTTCCAAATGTTCAATATTTTATACCTTTTTTCGGTAGCGTTATTGTAGACATTTTAGGGGCTTCTATATTACCATATATGTATGTATATAGGTGTACCGACTAATATTTTTTCGTTTAGTCGGTAATATCTTATTGGGTAAGCAATACCTTAGAGTTATGGGTAAACCTGAAGGAGAGCGTCCTCAACACCGATTTTCTTCAAAGTTTGCACTATAACGTATTTTCATGCACTAAACACGAATCCGTTGAAAAAAATTGTTGTTCTCAACCAGGAAAGAAGTTATTTAAAAAAAAAAGTTCACTGTTAGCAGGTTACAAACGACCAAAGGTGCTGAGGACACTCTCCTTCAGTTTTACCTCAGCACCGATTTTCTTCAAAATTTGCACTATAACGTATTTTGATGCACTAAACACGAATCCGTTGAAAAAAAAAGTTGCTCGCAACTAGGAAAGAAGTTATTAAGCACTAAAGTTCACTGTTATGGAGGTTATAAAAGACGGGGTAAACAGCTTATATGTAAACACGCGCCTGCGCAATAGTCCTTAATGACGAAGTGTAATTGAAATTTAGACTCACCTCGTGGTAGCTGACTTGGTCGTAAACTGTCGCTTTTGGGCATACGTGCTATGCGTTTCCGCTCGCTCCGCTCGCTCAAGAAAACATCAAAACCCCTAGTCAATCCAACTCGCAGAAATAAAAAGAATTCTATGCCCAAAAGTCGTCCAAGGCAGTCTTCCCTAACCTTCATAACAGTGAACTTTTTTTTTAAATAACTTCTTTCCTGGTTGAGAACAACAATTTTTTTTCAACGGATTCGTGTTTAGTGCATGAAAATACGTTATAGTGCAAACTTTGAAGAAAATCGGTGTTGAGGACGCTCTCCTTCAGGTTTACCGAGTTATGAATGTATTTTAGCATAAATAAGCTTTAGCGATGACTAAACTAAAAAAAAAAAAAGTTACAAAAAAGTGTCCGCTGGCCATGTACGAAAAGAAGACTGTATGTTATACGGTACATTACATAGGTTTGTCGGGTGGACCTAAAGCATATTTATGTTCCTGAATTTGAGCAGAAGGCTCTAAAGAAATGATTTTTTTCAAGAATAATTACTGCCTTTTCAGTGTTTTACCATTTGTAATATTTTTCATTTACATACAATTCTCTTTCATGAAGAACTCATAAGTTACACCTTAACAATTTATGTCACAAACGTTCTTGAGTTTGAAAATAATTGAGTGTTTTTTTTTTTGTTTTTTTTTTCTTGTGAGAATTTCTTTAGTAAATGTAATATACATTCTAGATTAATAAATACAATGTTTTAAACAATAATCAATATTATTCAATTTAAAATATAAGTTAAATAATTTGTGAAATGTTGATTTTTCAAATAGTATACGCTTACCATATAACTCTATTTATTTTCATTTCACTTTTATGTCGATTTGCTTTGTAAATAGGTTTAAATTTTGTTCATTATTGCTACAAAACAATTTTTTTTCACTATATGAAATGGTATGGTTTTTAATAAGACTGAAAAATCATTATAATTTAATGTTCCAGGAGGCCAGATCGTTTTAATGCTTCAATAATCTATTCTTCTATTAAGCTGTAGCATTTATTTAAACACTTCTTGAGTAAATAAATTCTTGATGTAATATCTGTACAATATATATTGCATTAGCAAGCTATAATGCAATAATTGTTTCAGTGTCCACTTGAAATTTTATACCAACAAATTGGACTCATAGAACATTCATCAGTAATTACACATGAATACAGAAAATTATGTGAGTGCATAAATGTATGTAAGTTGTCCGATCATGATCACAAGACACAGGGATGTGATTGTTAGCATGATAAGAGGTAAATTATCATTAATTGATTGAAAGCAGAATTGATTTTCCCAAAATGGCTCAATTAAAAAATATATAGATGGTATTTCGCTAGAATGAGCTTAAACTTAAAAATAAAATAAAATGTGATAATTCATAGAAAATAACTTTTCTTAATTTAAAAAGGAAAAATGTTAATATCAAGAAAATAGAATGGCTATCATTACTGGTAGTAATTTTATTTTGCTTACAAAGCTCTTTAAAAAGCGATGTCGCATCGTCAGTGCCGTTAAACTGTTTCTTTGCACTCGTGAAAGTCTGGTTTACGCAGACGCTGATGCCTTTTCTTTTTTCTAAAGAAGAGCCACCAACCCATAGTGGGAATCGAACCCACGACCCTTGGATATGATGTATATGTATTCGTTTACAATCATATTCAGATTCAAATTTTCGAGCGTCAGCAGTCACACTGACATGGCCGATTTTATACCTACAATTTTTTAGCATTGGAAGATAGATAACACACCCTCCACTATCTACTAACTCAATGGTTTTTATGCGCTGACAATGTGACTACTCTCTCAGAAGCGCTTTGTAAGCTTGATATAAATTATTACTAGTATGGATAGGCCTTTCTACTTCCTAGATATCATGATGAACACCAACCACAACAAAATACTTGCAAAACAATATTAAAGAAAATATTTATTGTCATAGATATTTATTATTGCATAATGTTTAGTCGTGAACGACGGTATGAATTATCTACATTTCAAGTGGCTTTTTATAATCACTAATATTATGGTTTATTCCTCATTGTGTAACACCATCCATTTATAATCACTAATATTATGGTTTATTCCTCATTGTGTAACACCATCCATTTATTTCTACTTTTTGACGTTTGAATAACATATTTTATCAATACTATTGCTGAAAAAAAAAATGGATAAAACACCATTTCTATTCTCAGATCAATTTTACTTTCAAAAAGAAATTGTCAAACTTAAAACTAAATACAGAATGTCTCTTTGTACGGAGCTGAACTTCAGAATAGTTTCTGATGACCAGTGTATACTTTCACACACAATCCTACTGAATAAACACACAATCCACAGTCATTCTTCACTGGTAATACTCACTTTATGAATGTTAAGAAGACGGATTAATGCAAAATTTTAGACTATATTTTGATTACCGCATAAATAGAACTATAATAAATTAAAAGAAGATGTTAACTTGAATGTGATGAATATAAGTAAGTTTGTTGAAACTTTTTTGGGGGGTTTTTAATACACCTGTTATCTCCTGCCCACCCTTGTTCCGCTTCCTCGGATTTGTGCCCATGATTTTAAAAGTATTATTACAACTTAAAATTCTATAATAATGTTGCAATGTATCTGGATATTTCAAATGAAAAAAGATGGTTCTAGTAATGTTTCAGAGCTTGTCTACAAGGGGTGTTCTATCAATGTCTGAGGAAATGTATGGTTAGGTTTTTCTAATTTAGTAATAAGAGAAATATTATTTGCTGATTAGCCTGTTTGATTTGATAAAAAGACAGTTCTTCCAGAGTTCCAGAGCTTGGCTACAATGGGTGCCCTACCATTGAATAAGTAAATGTATGAATTGATTTAAGAAATAAGTATTTTTTTGGGGGGGGGGTTCTTTTTAGTGCAATACCTCCCTCCCTCCATTGGGAAGAGGCCTGTTTATGTCGGTCGACCTTACGGCGCAATCCAGAGGTGCTCATGAGAAAGGTCCATGTTTCAGACCCCCTAGGTCACGAAATTATCGGTGTTTCAAATTTTTTTTTGATTGTGTGGGTGTATGTATGTATATGTATATATATATATATATATATATATATATATATATATATATATATATATATATATATATTGTAAATGTGAAGACGCGGGGTCTCAGCATCGATCGTTTTGAGATTTTGCACTATAACGTATTTTGGTGCACTAAACACGAATCCATTTAAAAAAAAAAAAAAAAAAAAAAAAAAAAAAAAAAAAAAAAAAAAAAAAAAAAAAAAAACTCGCTCTCCACTAGGAAAGAAGTTATGAAGCACTAAAGTTCACTGTTGTGCGGGTTCTGAAAGCTGACGTAAACAACGTATTTGTAAACCTGCGCGTGCGCGGAGATGTAAGATTGGCAAACAAAGAACTGTTATTTGCAATGTTTATAAACTATTTATTCACAAATCATTATAAATTTGGGCGTCCTCACATGTCGTAACATGTCACTTATTGGCATACGTGCTGTGCGTTTCCGCTCGCTCAAGAAGATATCAAAACTCTAGTCAATCCAACTCGCTAAAATTAATAGAATTCTATTATGTAAGATCCAGCTTATTTAATTGCAATTGCTCCCCACATTTTCCACAAATTTTTTGATTAATTATAACGTTATTTTCAACTAAAAAATTGATTAACTCCTCTCTATTATGAACCAAAATAATGAATCCGTGTAACTTCATTGTTATTAATACTTCTCTAACTATTCTAAATAATTAAATGGCGCAAATTAGAGCGTAGGAATTATAAAGGCATTAGCTAATTATGTAGGGATTTCTGTTATATAATACTTGTCAGCAGCGAAACAAAAAATTTAAAGAATGGTTTATTATTTAAAAAAATATTTTTGAATAAATAACTGGAGTAAATTGAAATAAAAAATGATAAATTTTAATTAGACTTATTTATTACGGACTTTTTCCACACCCGCGCATGCGCATGTCGACAAACATAGTAGGTTACATTACCTTCCACAACCCGCACAACAGTAAAATTTAGTGCTTCATAACTTCTTTCCTAGTGGAGAGCGAGTTTTTTTTTATTTAACGGATTCGTGTTTAGTGCATCAAAATACGTTATAGTGCAAAATTTCAAAACGATCGGTGCTGAGACCCCGCGTCTTCACATTTACCATATATATATATATATATATATATATATATATATATATATATATATATATATATATATATTTGTAGCTGCCTAAAAAATGGTCTGATTACTTCTAACGTCTAATTTAAAAGGTCAAGTCCGTTAACCAGCTGAATTCGCCCTACGGAATATGGTTTCTGGGGCGAAATTCCGCGCGAAAAAATCCTAGCGCAAACGTTTTCACGTAAATATGCTTACCGTTATACTTTTTAGAGGTTTTCTAACGTAGTAAAACGAATGAAATAATTAGCGATATCTTGATCCTGTTACGAGAAAAGTTAATACAAAGAGTTTTCCACACTAATTTCGTTTTGGATATTTAGAAACTATGGATTCAGTTGAAAATTGTTCCAGAAATTTGACACGCCAACAGCACGTGATCGGTCCCCATTCAGGCACTGCCCACGCCCGACTTTCCTTAATTTTGGCGATAAACGAGAACCGGTGCATTCAACGTGGCTACGGCCGTCGGCTCTACGTATATTTTCCTAAATATACAGGGCAAAGGAAGCATCAGGGAATATACAGGGAAAGGAAGAATCAGGGAATATACAGGGCAAAGGAAACATCAGGGAATATACAGGGCAAAGGAAGCATCGGGAAATATACAGGGAAAGGAAGCATCAGGGAATATACAGGGCAAAGGAAGCATCAGGGAATATAAAGGGCAAAGGAAGCATCAGGGAATGTACAGTGCAAAGGAAGCATCAGGGATTATACAGGGCAAAGGAAGCATCAGGGAATATAAAGGGCAAAGGAAGCATCAGGGAATGTACAGTGCAAAGGAAGCATCAGGGATTATACAGGGCAAAGGAAGCATCGGGGAATATACAGGGAAAGGAAGCATCAGGGAATATACAGTGCAAAGGAAGCATCAGGGAAAGTACAGTGCAAAGGAAGCATCAGGGAATATAAGGGCAAAGGAAGCATCAGGGAATGTACAGTGCAAAGGAAGCATCAGGGAATGTACAGTGCAAAGGAAGCATCAGGGAAAGTACAGTGCAAAGGAAGCATCAGGGAATGTACAGTGCAAAGGAAGCATCAGGGAATGTACAGTGCAAAGGAAGCATCAGGGAATATAAGGGCAAAGGAAGCATCAGGGAATGTACAGTGCAAAGGAAGCATCAGGGAATGTACAGTGCAAAGGAAGCATCAGGGAAAGTACAGTGCAAAGGAAGCATCAGGGAATATAAGGGCAAAGGAAGCATCAGGGAATGTACAGTGCAAAGGAAGCATCAGGGAATGTACAGTGCAAAGGAAGCATCAGGGAAAGTACAGTGCAAAGGAAGCATCAGGGAATATAAGAGCAAAGGAAGCATCAGGGAATATAAAGGGCAAAGGAAGCATCAGGGAATGTACAGTGCAGCGATACTTCCGCTGCAAAATTTCGTCGTTGTACGACACTCAACAGTTGTTCGTCATCTGGAACGAATTGGTCATACAAGAACCAGCATTATTATTGCACTCCTCCGTATAGATAACCCGTCCTAAAATTCTTTGTTAATAATAAATGGACGTTAAAATTAAATAAATATTATTGCACTAACCAAATAGCTATTGAGGTTGCTGCTCAGCTACAGTTATACTGCCAAGTATCTAAAGAAAAATAGACACGGAAATAAGATGTTTACTTCCATCTGACAAAGCACAATTCCAAGGCAGACTGTAAGCTAATAAAAATTCTACAAATCCCCTCCAAAGTTTACTTCTAAGCCCTCGCCATTTGTTCGAATGAATAAACCCTATAAATATTTGGACTTGTAAAGATCTGCAAGAATGTGTTCTACTATTCCACTTCTTCCTCCACCTATGTTTACTGTGTTCATCTTATTTTTATTTGTTTATTTACATTTGGTAGTAATCTTTCTAAACTGTTTTTTTTTGTTTACTTGCATCACTACACAGCATGTATTCACTTTTTATCTAAAAACCTCTTACACGTTGGAACTCCATCATCAGAGCGTGTTTCCTTCTCATAATGTTTACATCAGCAATGTTTCTCCCGACTGAAGTGTTCCTAAGTGGGAGGTCGGTGGCTAATCGCCCTTTCCGACGGAAAGTAGCTATTGAGGCTGCACTAATGATAGAATTTAAAAAAAAAAAAAAATTTCATCGATCCTACGAACTACCTAGGTCGATTCCGAAAATGACCCCCATTTTCTCGGAGCGTTCTTGTAGATTTATTGATATTTTGGAATTTTATAAGAAAAACCCTAAAGTGAACGTAATGATTTAGACCAGGCCTCAAAAGCCTTAAATCAAAATTCAAAGAAACTTACGGAGAAAGGGGTTTCGAGGTAAAAGGGCTTTGGCTTGGGGCAATAGGTGTCATTCTTAGTACTACAACAGCATTCTTCGAAGAATGCCAAATATAATTCGAACATTTGCCCAAACCGGCTGAGACCATTATTATAAACTCGCTAGAAATACTTAATCATCATTTGTACAAGTAACCTAATAGAGGATCAATATGAACAATCATCAGAGGAAGAAGAACTCTCGGATTTACCGTTCTGTTTTTTTAAATTACAAATTTTAGGACTCTTTTTTTGGAAGATGGATGAATCTCCTAATAGAAGTGATTAATAAAAAACGATATCATTAATAAAAATGATTAATCTATCTCTTTTGTCTATCTTTGTCAGCCATGTTGGCCTCTCTGCTCTATGGACACCCGCAGAGTTGACACGACATTTGCATCTCAAGGGGCTACTGTTGAAACATGCCAGCACTAATATGTCTTCAAGGATTATCAGCGACAAATATTCTTTGTTCGTATTTATGTGTTCATATACATGTGTTTAAGTGACCTTTTTAGGTGGCCCGGCAGGATATCTCTTGAACGGATAACGTTATAAAAACTACAAAAATTAAGTATTAAATGTTTTCAATGTTTAAGGTTCCGACCTCTCGTTGAAAAAAAATAAAAAAATAAACCATACAGGGTCTCTTAGACCCAGTGAACATGATTTGTAGGTTCACCTACCACAGGAAGTATACTATGTAGGCATTCTTGATTTTTTTTTTAATAATTAAAAATAGCTAACAAATTGTATTGTGTTTATTATTCCTTTTTCTTCGGTTGGCTTTAAGGCGTGCCCCCCCCCCCTTTGAGTTCAAGGCTTTTCTTTAATATACCGTAATTACTTTGTAGTTAGTTGACAATTTGAAATTTCACCATTAATTTCAGTTTAAAATATCCATTAAAAAGATATATTGGAAGGCAAAAGTTCCCATTTGAAATTTTAAAGTTTCAATGGGTCTCAGACACCGTGCATGTATTTTTTTTTTGAAAAACAGGTCAGAACATGTCCCGGTGGACGGATTCTCCTTTTTAACGAACTTGACCGTTCATATATATATATATACATTTTTTATTTTTATTTTATCACCGCTATCACCGTTAGCTTTATAAATTCTAATTATTAATTACTGTCCTCTTACTGTACTATAAGCCAAAAAAAAAAAAAAAAAAAAAAAAAAAAGTACTAGTTTTTGAGTCAAACAATATTAATGCATGTTTCTATTTGTTGTTAGGACCTGATGATGGCACATTTGTGTTGAAAGGCCTAGTACAAAATAAAGGAAATTTGTGGGAAGACTGAATTTTTTTTCACCTTCTGGGATATATATATATATATATATATATATATATATATATATATATAAATTTGAACCACCGTTATTTTAGTGTTCTATGGGTTCGAAATGTAAAGTTCTCTAATCGTCAGTTCCGGATTGCATCATAAGGTCAACCTAATAAGCGGGTCTCCTCCCTATGGAGGAAGGGGAGGGGGGATCACGCTATAATAAAAAAGGAGAAGCAATATTTTAGATATTAAAACAGGAAACTGACAGTATCCTAAGCGAAATTAACCCCTTCCGCCATCTCAAAGGTTGTTTTAGGAAAACTCTATTAATAATACGTTTCTTATTTTCTCACCTTGTTTTACTAAAATATTCATTTTACTGTTAAATGAAATTTAAAAAAACAAAAAAAAAAAAAAAAAAAACAATTACGCTCGAAGGAACGAAACCAACACATTTGAATTTTAAGCACCGATGTCTCCGAATGAGATCGCCCCATCGAAAATGTCTTCAGACCCTTTTTTCAGTCTTTTTTTGGCCCGTCAGTCTTCTTCAGACCCGTTTTTCAGCTTTCGAATCGTTACTTTCCACGATTTCCCAAACGTTTTCAAGATTTTCAAGAAACAATACGAAAGTCCTAAAAGTCTTTATGACAAAAACATTTTTTGTTGTTTATAGGTATATATATACCTATTGAGAATTGCTTGATTTGAAATGAGAGTTTTGGTTCTATATTTGGCGAGGTTGGCATTCGCCCTTGGTGGCGCCTACTACATCTAAAAATACTTAAAACATATCCTACACTTCATGATGTCTCATCCATGTAATCGAAGTGATTAGGCGATGGGTTTCTGAAGCACGACGCGGGCAACATTCGTAATCGAAAATTTTAAACGTTTTTACAACTGGCGTTCTTGGAACACACTGGCGACGCCTGGCCGCACCGCTGATGTAGTCATTTCAATCTAATAGCTCTCATTTCCACAAATGATTCGCAAAATATTGTGATCAGGTGGTTTATATCCTAAATGTATACATTGCACACATTCGACTTAAGCCAACCCCACGTCTAAAAATCAAGCGACCTCAGATCAGGGTGTTTGGCCGGCCAACGCACAGTGCCATATGTCCCAATCCATACTCAGTGCTGTACATATGGTTCTAAAGAAGTTCATAAACCGCACTTGAATTTAACTGTCCAGGTAAGAAAACGGGCTCTGTCGTAAAGTGTCAACAGAATCCTAAACACGCGTTCACACTGGACTGATACTGGAAGTGGTGTGAATTGGCCGGCTGAAAACCCTGATCTGACTTCACTTGATTTTTATGTGAGGGGTTGACTTAAGTCGCAAGTGTACAAAGGTCCCATTTAGGACGTAAACCACCTGATACCAAGGACTCGCGAATCATTAGTCGAAATGAAAGCTAACCATTAGTCGGAGAGCTGGCAACGCACTTTTCATGAAGTGTTTTATGCACGCTGAAATTTTGCTATAATGTACCTCTTAGGTAGATAAGAAGGTAAATATCTGTTTCCTGGACACACCTTGGTGCACCAGGTACTGCGCATAGGGGAAAGGTGCAAAACAATATTGCCCAAAAGTAGTTTTATTCAGAAGCCAACTATTATTAATGAAAAAAATTGCAAATTAAGGCAATTTTAAAATTTATAATAAATAAGGCAGGCACTTTTAAGGGGGTTAAAATGTAAATTTAAAAAAAAACAAAGTACCTAGTTTTTATTTTTAATATTAAATGAAGTGATTTATTCACGCTGCGATTTAAACAGCGTCTTCAATAAACATATTTAAAAATAATTGCAAAAGGGCAGACACTTTTATGGGGTTTAATTATCAGGAAACAAAAATAAATGTTGCCTATGATAGACTGCCATACACTGCGCGTAACCTTAAGAATGAATGACAGCACCTCGCAGTTGTGGTTATTCTCTGCGCTCTCATTGGTTCATGCTCATATGATCTTGTACAGCTGTTCCGGTTTAAATGGCAGCGTGTATAAAACTCAAGTGTCTGTCATATTTATTATTCATTGTAAAATTGCCTTAATATTACATTAAAGATAGTTGCCTTCTGATTAAAACTCTATTTTTGGGAAATATTTTTTTGCATCTTTCCCCTGTGCGCAGTACCTGGTGCACCAAGGTATATCCAGGAAACACATACTTACCTTCTTATCTACCCAACAGGTATATTATAGGAAAATTCCAAGGTGCATAAAACACTTCATGAACCGTGCGGTTACTGGCTCACGGGCAACAAACATGATAAGATTGCAAGGACTTATCAGCGGTCAGCTGTAAGAACGTTTATAATTTTCGATGTTTTTTTTTTTTATTCAACTTCTATGTAAGACTTATATCAGTATAATCATTAAATATAAATTTCATTAAGAATAACATAATAATACCAAACGGGTGAAGAATAACCCTTCAAAACTTTTTCAAAATATCCATTTATTCTCCCATCACTACGTTTCGGACACCCAGGTCCATCTTCAGGCAATCATGTCCTAGTCATACAATAACCATGTCCTAGTCATACAATAAATAAACATGATTCCTGTCAGGAACCAAGTCAAAAATTCCACCTACATCAAACACTCATTATCACAGCCATATTGAATATATGGCTGTGATAATGAGTGTTTGATGTAGGTGGAATTTTTGACTTGGTTCCTGACAGGAATCATGTTTATTTATTGTATGACTAGGACATGGTTATTGTATGACTAGGACATGATTGCCTGAAGATGGACCTGGGTGTCCGAAACGTAGTGATGGGAGAATAAATGGATATTTTGAAAAAGTTTTGAAGGGTTATTCTTCACCCGTTTGGTATTATTAATTAATACCCTTCATTTAGTAATCATTATTAAGAATAACTTTTATTTATTTCTGAAAAGATCACGAAAATAAACATAATATTACTTTTATTAATTTTATGTTTTTTTCACTCTAGAATTACAATTACATTATGAAATTGAGAGATAATCTCAGTTCTGAGTATACCGTTAGAAAGCTGATTAAATTTTACAAGTTTTGTGAGATCCGGCAGTCTACACGATTTTTTATGTAAGAGTAGTGATTTTCGAAATGTTGTCGCTAACCAGAAGGTTTCATTAATTTCTACGTTTTGAATGGATTTTACGGTTTAAATGAGATAATTGTGAGCATTGAATGTGCATTAACTTAAAGAAAATGTAATGCTGATTTAAAAAATGTAATGAATCATTGAAAAAAAAAATGTGAACAAGCAGAGAAAATTGGAGTTGTACTAAAGAAACACAGTTTTTCTAATGAACCTTTAGAATAGCATATGTCTTGAACGGAGTGAGATAGAAATGTGTGGTCTGTGGTATTGAGCTACATTTGTTGTCTGGTTCCACCCCCTAAAGGATTGTCATTAGCTTGCGATACACCCTGTATGTATGTGTGTGTGTATATATATATATATATATATATATATATATATATATATGTATATATAAATAATATATAAATACATACAGGGCCTCCGCTAGGGGGGCATGGTAGACAAGTGGTCAAAAGCCCGTGTTCTCCGGAGGGCCCAGCGTAATTATTTTAGTCGCATTATAATTTGAAATAAAAAAAATATTAACCTATATGTATTATTGAGAAAAAGCAATGGACGACTTTATAAATTCTCTATTTCTAATATATAAACTAGCTTTTAAATATTTTCAGTCCAAAAATGTTTAGCCCCAGGAAGTGCCATGTACCTTAGACAATGCGTAAATTCCACTCCGTTCAATTACAAATGTATTTCATTTTGTTCTGAAATTTGAAATTTTGTAGTCGACATTTCTAAATTGTGTCATGAAGTCAACATCGAGGATGAAAAGCGCTAAGAGTTTCCAAACTTTCCAAATGACACCAGATATTAGCGAAAACGCGCTAAGATGACGCAATCCCCATGTCGACCTTTTATATTAGGAGGTGTAGATATATTAAAGACGTAGAATTTAGATCTATAATTCTCTATGATAAAATGTAAAGGAATCGATTTTCAACTCATAGTCGATAAATCTTCTTGAGACGAGACAATTTCCTCTTCCTTATCACCTCCTTTCCTCTAGCTCTTATCGCCTACTTCCTCCGCCTCGCTTCTTCTTTATCAACCACCCGACTCTATGTCATTCACCAAGTCATTCATAAATAGCTACGTCAGTTTAGGACCCCTCCTAAAAACAGCTCTCTCTTTCTCACGAACAAATCGTAACTAATTTTAGAATCGTGTTTCCTTCCTTCATAAAGCGATGAAAATTCGTGATGAGGGCGACCCGATGATTTATACGCTATATTAATTTTTCGTACAGTTTCATAAATATACCGAAAACGGTTTCGAGCGGCTATCGGTAAATGCAAGGTTACCGTTCAAAAGCGTGAAACATTTTTTTACAAAAAAGGTTTAAACTCAAGATCACCACGGTTGAAGTTAACCGTCTTTGGAATTTCGGAAGTGTTGGTTTTGTCACATTGAAAACGAAAAATAAGGAGTTTTGTATGACGTCTGAAAGTAAGTCACAGAGATTTGTTATGGCCGGAGGCTCTAGAACTAATGAATGAAAGTATAATCAAACAGATTTCATTTGATCGGAGGCTGTAGAACTGATGAAAGTAGGTAATTGAGATTTCAAATGGTTAGAGGCTCTGGAACGAATGTATGAAAGAAGGGCATTGAGATATCTTATGGTCGGAGGCTATATAACCTATAGAAGTAGATCATTATGATTTCATTTAGTTAGAAGCTCTGGAACGAATGAATGAAAGTGTTTCATTGGTATTTCACAAGGTTTGAGCCTCTGGAACTTAAGAATGAAACAAGGCCATTTGGATTTCAAATAATCGGAGGCTCTGTAACTCATTAATGAAAGTAGGTCATTGAGATTTCATATGGTCGGATACTCTGGGACTAGTGAATGAAAGTAGGTCATTGGGATTTCTTATGGCCGGAACTCTTGAGTGAAAGTAGGTCATTGAGATTTCATATGGTTAGAGGCTCTTGAACTTTTCAATGAAAGTAGGTCATTGGGATTTCATATGGTTAGAGGCTCTGGAACTAATGAATGATAGTAGGTCATTGGTATTTCATAAGGTTTGAGGCCCTGGAACCCACGAGTGAATGTATGTTATTGAGATTTCATATGGTTAGAGGCTCTGGAACTTATGAATGAAAGTAGGTCATTGGGATTTCATATGGTTAGAGGCTCTGGAACGAATGAATGATAGTAGGTCATTGGTATTTCATAAGGTTTGAGGCTCTGGAACCCACGAGTAAATGTATGTTATTGAGATTTCATATGGTTAGAGGCTCTGGAACTCATGAATGAAAGTAGGTCATTGAGATTTCTAATGGTCGGAGGCTTTGGAACTAATGAATGAAAGTAGGTCATTGAGATTTCATAAGGTTTGAGGCTCTGGAACTTATAAATGGAAGTAGGTCATTGAGATTTCAAATGGTCGGAGGCTTTGGAACTAATGAATGAAAGTAGGTCATTGTGATTTCATAAGGTTTGAGGCTCTGGAACATATGAATGAAAGTAGGTCATTGAGATTTCTTATGGCCGAAAACACATGAACTTATGAATGAAAGTAGATCATTATATTTCAAATGGACGGAGGCTCTGCAACTCATGAATGAAAGTAGGTCATTGAGATTTCATATGATTAGAGACGCTGGGACTTATGAATGAAAGTAGGTCATTGAGATTTCTTATGGTCGAAGACACATGAACTTATGAAAGAAAGTAGTTCCTTTTATTGTAACATTGTCAGAGGCTTTAGAAAGTACTAGAGTAGGTCATTGAGATTTCATGTATTTATTACCTCTGAAACGTTCCATAATGAAAATGTAGCGAAAATATGTTTTTTTTAAAGAATAGAAATTTAGGTAAAAATTTAAAGTTTTCTCTTTCGTTTAGGAGAAAATAGAAGCAACGGGATTGGTGTAGTCACCTGTATCGCCATGGCAACCCCTCACCATTGATTGGCTTCTGTCCCTGTGACGTCACTCCTCTCTCTCTCTCTCTCACACACACTCTCTTTCCTTCTCACTCACCCGCTCACTCGCTTGTCCTCTCTGTTTCACTGCTTCCACCATCCTACTCCTGATGTAGTTCAGCTCCGTATTTATGTGAAGTTTAAGGAGATTCGTTCTTATTTACTCTAAAACATTTTTTAGCTCTTATTTTGTATGAATTCTTCCTACACAATCTCCGTACTTCTCTCAAGATTATGTTTTTGTTATTGCTCTATTTCTCATTTATTTATAAATTTGGGAAAAAATATGTTTAAGGACTATAACATGTATAAAAAAGATGATCTGACAGTTGTCCTGCTAAACCAAAGATACGCTCAATTTTAATTTTAAACTGGGTCGTAAGGTGTCAACAAGAATATATAAAATTCAATAAAAAAGTTGAAATGTTAATTGCAATGAACGTCTTATTTTCAAGAAATGACCATTTTTTTTATCAAACTCGTTATTTATTTTTATTTAAATAGACTGGCAGGCAAACACCTTGGCACACCTTGAATTATACAATTATTTTGCCCCTTACGCCTAAGAAGTTGCCAATTTGTTTTTAAGTGAGCCATTTTATATAATTAATGCATAAAAGTAGAGAAATTGGCATATTCATTTTCTTAGGTGGCGAAATAATAGAATAATTCAAGATTCGCCGGTTTTTGCCCACCAGTTTAATTATCCTTTAATATTTTTTAATGATTATGATTGGATTTTTCTTTACTGGATCACGAGGTCACAATAGATTTTCAACCCTTAAACAAGGCATAATTCATTTTAATGTGGACAGTCTGAATAGATCTCATGAAAAAATAATATCTGGACAAGCCTCAAACTGTTCAAAGTTTTAATTTCATTGGCTGATGCGTGAAATTTAAACAATTATAAAACTTCATTTAGCGAATTTTGTAATTTTTAAATGCTGACATCTAATCCGCTTCGAATTTTCTGGAGATTGATCAATTTTTACAAAAAAATTAAATATTGCTTAAATTAATTTATTTTATAATACTTTGATGCTGAAGTGTTAATTTTGTTCAATGAATATGTATTACATGATTTTGTTTGAGAAGTATTGACTGTAAATAATTTTGCCTTTTGTAATACAGAACTTTTTATTAATCTTTTTAATGGGATGTAGAAATATTAATAGTTTTCAATTAATATTTTTTGTTTATGATTTAGTATTAATTTTCCGGTATTAATCTGCTAAAAAACTAGAATTTAAAATAATTACAATTTATAGTTTATCCATTAATTAAGTATTAATTGTGTCCAATCATTTGTTTCTCATAGTAATGTCTGAAAACTGCAACTTAAGATTTTTACAATATCCCGATATGCATTCACAATGAAGAAGTTCCGTCACAAATTATTATAAACGGTAAAATCAACACAATACTTTTTGTGATTCGGAAATTTTAAAAGATTTAAATTAATATTTTTTTTAATACTTTTGGTGCATAAGTATTCATAGTTTCCTATTAAAATTTTTATAGAGGAGTATTAATTGCCTTAAATTACTATGTTAGTGATGTTGACAAAAACAACTATCAATTGAAAACAATATATTGTTTTTTTAATAATAATTATTTTCTTACTTTCATAAATTATGGAAAAAACAACAATATATTGCAATTGTTTTTAATTAATAGTTGTTTCTTCACCATCGCAAACATATTAGCACTTCTTTATAAAAATTACGTGTAATATTAATTGAAAAAATTAATACTTAAGCCCCAAAATTATAAAAAAAACTATTAATTGCAAAATGTTAAATTTCCCGAATCCCAAAATTATTGTGTTGATTTTATCGTTTATAATAATTTGTGACTGACCTTCCACATTGTACATTGAGTGTCAATAATTCGGGCTAACGTTAAATTATAATTTAACGTTAGCTGGCTGCTGCAATCCCTAATTGCAGCCTAATCGGGCTGCTGCAATAATCTGATGTTACAGTTTTCGGAACAATTGTAATTGTTTTCAATTGTAGTTTTTTTCTGCTACATCACTATTGGTGAGCAAATTAATGTAAGACAATTAATACTTCTGTATAAAAACTTTGTGAAATATTAATTGAAAAAATTAATACTTCTGCATCAAAATTATAAAATAGATATTAATTGAAAACTATTAATATTAATACATCATATTAAAAAATGTAATAAAAAGTATTACAATAGGCAAAATATATTAATTTAAGGCAATCAATACTTCTCAAAAACAATTATGTAATACATAATAATTGAAAACAGTAAACCCTTCAGGATCAAAGTTAATAAAATAAAATAATTTAAGCAATATTTCATTTTTATTAAAAATGTATTAGTCTCCAGGAAAGTCAATGCGGATTAGATGTCAGCACTTAAAACGTTCGACTTCTGTAAATTGAAATTTTATAAATGTTTGTGTTTCACGCATCAGTAAATGAAATTAAAACTTTGAACGGTTTGCGGTTTGTCCTAAATGTTATTTTTTCATGAGACTGTCCACATTAAAATGAATTATGCATTGTTTAAGGGATGAAAATCTAATGAGACCTCGTGACCCAGTAAAAAAAAAGCCAATTTTAAATTAGACATTTATGTTCCTATTTTATATAAATGTTTATTCTATAAATACATGGTTAGGATGCCTTGTAAAACGTATATTTAAAATGAAAACAATTACACCGAAAGAAACAAAACGAATTGCCTGTCCATGTATTTCGACGTGCTGAATGCAAACATACTCAAAATTGTGAGTAAATTGGTAAAAATGGCTCAAAACCGTGAAGAACTGCAGTTAAGGAGTCGAAAATTTGTTTATAGATCTGGATAAATTAAGTTTTTTTATGTAATTCGGTAAGCTGAATCTGAATCCGAGTTTATAAAGCCCGTAAATCCACCAAAATTTGAATAATATGCGAAAAAAATGGAAACCATTATTAAGTTTCATATAAATTTTGATGCATAAAATCCAAGTTTAGAATCTGATAAAAAAATAGTGTGTAAAGAAACTTTGAACAGGATTTTCATCTTACGTAATTCGACTACAAATAGAAAAGGACGCATATGTTTTTAGTTGAATATTGAGAGGGGACAAGCTAATTTTTGTGGGAATATCTTTGGAAGACCTTATATAGCAATAATTGAGGAATGCGTAAATCGAAAATATCCCGGAACATTTTAATGTAAAAACAATCGAAAATCATGATTTTTTTTGTAATCCTTTCGCTCATATTTCCGGGAATCTTCATATCAGAGATCTTCCCAAGGCGTCAAAAAATTCGTAATGTAATTTTAAAGAATGTCAAAATTGATTCGAGGCTGAGAAAAATAAAAATAGGTTTAAAAAATAGGGCACAAAATAGACATTTTTTATATCATTTTTTGGCAACTTAAAATGCATTTATGTCCTTCAAATTCTAGGGAAGAAATAATAGTTCTATGATAAGACAGCCCACTAAATTTCGTTTTAATCAGTTGATAGCTTTTGCATAATAATTTTTCATTTGAAGTATTAGCAAAAAAATTAACATTTTTTTCAATTGTTGCCAAATCCAATCGACATACATAACGTATTTGATTTTTTTTTTTTTGAAAAAAAAAAGAAAAAAAACAAAACAAAAACTAAGACATTCAATATTTCAAGAACATTTTACAGGTTGCAAATCGGTCAATTAGGAGGACTTCAGCATTTTTTAATAATTGACAAATTGAATGTCTCCAAGAATTTTCGCCCAAAAGTGCTAAAAAAGACGCTTTGACGTTGCGTATATCAGGATCTACTGAACAGAATTGAATACCTAAAGGGTCATATTAAGCATATTATGGGCACTTTCCACTGACGTCTGCCGAAATCAATTTGGTTGAAAGTTCGCAGAGATATTTAATGCATTTACAAGCCAAAAAATTGTTATTAAATTTTAAAAAAAATCCTGAAGCCGTCTAAATTGACCGATTTTAAATCTGTAAAATGTTTTTTAGTTTTTTTTTTAACAGATTATTTGAAATATGTGAAGCATTTCATTTGGATTTTGCAACAATTTGAAAAATAGAAATTTTTCGTTAAAACATCAATTGCGAAATTATTATGCAAAAGATTATCAAACTAATTATGATGAAATTTAGTGGGCGTCAACAACTTCCCAAAAAATTATGAATGACCTAAATGCATTTTAGGTCACCGAAAAAATGTAATAATAAATGTATATTTTTCGTACGTTTTGCTATTTTGCCCAACCGAGAATCTATTTTAATATTTCTGAATTCTGTAAGATTATAGAACATTTTATTATGATTTTTGACGCTTTTTCTCTGACAAAAATACTTTCGGAGTAATGAGCGAAGAAAGTATTAAAAAAAAAGTGTTTTTCCGATTTTTTTTACGTTAAAAAAAAAATGTTTCGGGAAATTTTCGATTTACGCATACTTTGTGCATTCTTGTTACATAAGGTTTTCGGAAGATATTCCCGCAAAATTTAGCTTTTTTCCTCTCAATCAACGACTGAAGCAACTTTTTCACAGATGTGTCCTGGTCTAAAAAGATTTTGATACCTTTTCATTATACGCTATTTTATACCAATTCCGATAAAGTTATCAATTATCAAGATAAGAATTTAAACTTAGATTTTGTTCTTCAAAATATACAGGAAAGATAAATAATCGTGTTTAATAACATTTTGTTCAATTTCATCGCTGTCATAATTTTTTCGGTTTTTCAAAATATATTCAAATTTTGGAGGACTTAAAAGCTAAGTAAATCAGCGTATAAAAACTACACTAAAATCTTTTTCGATCACGAACCATAACTCCAGCCTTTCGCAAGTTTTAGCCATTTTCATGGATTTTCCACACTTTACTCGAGCTTTTGAGAGCTTACAAGTACAAACAAACTGACCTCAGATTCGGACTCAAAATACATTTAGGTCTGTTCAAATGTACAGATCAATTTTTTAGTGTGCTCCGGTGCAAATCTGACATCATCATAGGTCTTCGCTATGAGAATAAATGTTTAATGGTTTAACGCGTTATTGATTGCTATTAGCTAGAGTCTAAAATGTTTGTATTTCTAGTGAATATCGGGTAAAAAAACATGCTCTTTTAGAAATCGTAATGGAAATCCGAAAAGTATCTTGAAAACGATACACACATAATAAGTGATAAATTTACATTCGCCACGCCATTATCTTATAACGTTTGTATGCTATTACATTTTATGGTAATTTGGGCTGAAGTAAAACATAGATTCTAATTAGATGGTTAGATCCATCATCAGTTCCAAAGGGCGATAAACCATTAAATAAATAAGTAAGTAATTTTAATGCCCATTAATATTAACAAAGAATTTTAGGATGTGTTATCTATAGGTTACGACCCTTTTCTAGCCAGGATAGGGCTGATGCCTTTTCTTTTTTCTAAAGAAAAGACACCACCCCATAGTGGGAATCGAACCCACGCGTTCGTGCTCACGCCTTAACACTCACGGCCACCGGGCCTCCAAGGTAAGTAAATAAATTTATAGTTATAGCTACTGGCAATCATAAGTATTGATTTGGAACAGGTTTTGTTCATGTCATTATTTCACATCACTGCAGTTTGTTTATTATTTTTCATAGTGCCTGATGAAGATATGTATGTGTTGAAAGGCCCTGTGCAGAATAAAAATATTGTAGAAAGTCGAAATCGTACAGTTTCAGAAATTAAACAACCCCATTACCTACAAAACTTCATAAAATAATATATATTTATCTTTCTGTTAATGATAAGTTGTATTTGGAATGCCTTATCCACACCTTACTAAGCTTGTGTATTCGATATTCTTTTGTGTATTTTTTTTCTTTAGCACATCTCCTCCCTCCCTCCATTGGGAGGAAACCCGCTTACAACATTGAACCCAAGACGCAATCCGGAGGTCCTTATATGAAATGTCCATGTTTTATAACCCATAGGTCACGAAAATACTGGTTGTTCAACCTTTTATGTATATATTTATTTATTTACTTGTATGTTCGCGTTCCAGCAGCCACAAAAGTATTCCGATTTTGATGATATTCTCCGTGAAAAATACTTTGTCTCCAACGAAAGAAGTTCGTTATCGAGGAGAATATGCCTACAGGAACAATCTTTTTTCGTTCAAATTCACACGAAAAAAAAAAAACGCGCTTCCGGGTATGCGTTTATAGGCCTTGAGGTACATTTTAGGACTTCTCTCCGAAGGAAAAAAGCTTAAAGTGATTCAGGTAGCAAACGGGGTTTCTTGGGTATAATTAGCTACTGTATCAATAAATTGCACTTTTTTTTGTGTGTTTGAACTTTAACTTATATCTGAATACTGTATAGCAAGGTTTCATGGCACTAGGAATCACTGGACCTTCCCAAAATTTCCCATTGTCGGTAGGATAATAAGTTGCAATATTCGTACAATGTGGTGAGAAAGCAACATAAAAACAAGGTAGTGAAGATACATTTTTATTTATTCAGAAGTTTTGTTGACAAAAAATTGTCTTAGTTATTGTTGTGATCCAAGACAAAAAACTTAAAAAAATTTTGTTTTATGACTGAACGAAAGCTAACAACTGATTAGATGGAAGAAACATTTTAATTAATGGGGAGAGCAAATTGCCCACTTAGAGCTGAGCTTTTAATACTCACTAGGAGTATTGACTTTTCTAATAATAAAAAAGAAAAAAAAAAAAAAAAAAAAACCCTACTTTGGGCAGAAAATTGTGATAATCTATGAATATCCTTTATACCAAATAAGTCACGTAACTAACAGAAATATACAACTAATTCATTTTATGAAGTTTTTGGGTAGTGAAATTGTTCAATTTTAGCCATTCAATAAATTCGAATTCTTTGTTATCATTATGTGCAACACCTTTCAACACATATTTGCCATCTTCGGGTTCTAACAACAAAAATAAATTTGCATCAATATTAACAACATGAGTACTAATTAAGAACAGTAATATTATCTGGTAATTTACATATTTATTGGAGGCCCGATGTCCGTGAGTTTTAAGGCAAGATCACTTAATACCTAAGGTGATGGATTCAATTCTCAGGAGAATTTTGAAAAAAGAAAAGGCATTAGACCTAAACCGGCTGGTAGATAAAAAGAAATCTGTGTTGCGTATAAGTGGGTGTTAAAATTGATATAAATAAGTATTTATTTAGTGATTTAGTACTATTTGGAACCGACGATGGACCTCCAACAGCCAAATGCACCCTCTTACTATTAAAAATCTGCGTTTCACTTCTCCTTATATGAAAATAACAAATAATAGGATTAGGAATGATACTGGGTAAGGAAATTGTCTACATATTATTAAATATTTCCTAATTTTTGAGGTACCTTTTAGGTTTAGATTATGATTTTTAGAAGTTTGTGTTTTAACCTTTGATATTCAATAAAAATACAAAACTTGATGACTCTTTCTACAGCATTTCAAGGGACTAGAACCAACAACACCAGTAAAGGTTCTTCAAATGGTGTCGAAGATCTTCATTAATTAAAATTTTCATTGTACATAAATTTATTTCATTGTAATAATAAATTTGTCATCCTACAATATTTTATTTTTATACTGCACAAGGCAGTTTCAAAACATTTGTACCATCATTAGTAATGGACAACAAAAATATTATGCAATAGTATTGTCATATAATAAAACGATATACAAACAAAACCGTCAGAACATTCGGATTAAAGAGTAGCAGTAACAATTACTAATGTTATTGAGGTTTTGATTGTACATCGAACTATTATCTCACTATGTTGTTGCAGCTTGTTATTGATTAGTGGCTAATGGTGGCACATAAGCGTTGAAAGCAGAGTTGGGTATAATCATAATCATAATTACGATTACGATTATAATCACAGGCATTCAACATATGATTACGATTACGATTATAATCACAGGCATTCAAGATATGATTACGATTATAATCACAGACCTTAGAGATATGATAACGATTACAATTATAATCACAGACCTTAGAGATATGATTACGATTATAATCGTTATTGCAAGTGATTACGTCGGGAACTGGTAACCTTGTAGTTTTTTGCCCTTAAACACATACAAACAACAAGTGATTACGATTACACTTGTAATCACATCATTGGTTATAATTACGACTGTAATCACAACATTTTTCTGGGTAAAACTGAAGGAGAGCGTCCTCAGCACCGATTGTTTTCAAATTTTGCACTATAACGTATTTTGTTGCACTAAACACGAATCCGTGAAAAAAAAAAGTTGCTCTCAACTAGGAAAGAAGTTATTAAGCACTAAAGTTCACTGTTATGGAGGTTATAAAAGTTGGCATAAACAGCGTATTAATAAACATGCATATTAAGAAGAATGTCTAGGACGACTTTTGGGCAGACGTGCTATGCGTTTCCGCTCGCTCAAAAAGATATCAAAACTCTAGTCAATCCAACTCGCTGTTATGGTTAGAATTCCGATGTTATAGAGGTTATAAATTGCTTATCAACATTTCAAATGAGAGTTCTTTGTTTCCCAACGTTAGATGTCTGCGCATGCGCATGTTTAGAAATACGCTGTTTACGCCAACTTTAACCTCAATAACAGTAAACTTTAGTGCTTAATAAATTCTTTCCTAGTTGAGAGCAACATTTTTTTTTCAACGGATTCGTGTTTAGTGCATCAAAATACGTTATAGTGCAAAATTTGAAAAAAAAAAAATCGGTGCTGAGGACGCTCTCCTTCAGTTTTACCTTTTTCTGTAATTACTCCTGTATTTATAACTATTTTTCTGCAATTACAACTGTAATCACATTTTTGTCTGTAAACATAACCATTAAGCTGTAATCATAACCATTCTATGATTACGAATGTAAGCATAACCTATCACAGAAACAGCAGTGATTACAGTCATAATTACACAAAATGTTGTGATTACAGTCGTAATTACAGAAAAAGTGGTGAATACAGTAATAATTACAGAAGAATGTTGTGATTACGTGTGTAATTATAACCAAAGATGTGATCACTCTTGTAATTACGATTATAACCATAATCGTAATCATATCTTTAGGCCTGTGATTATAATCGTAATCGTAATTATGATTATGATCATGCCCAACTCTGGTTGAAAGGCCGTTTGCCAAATAGAAAAAAAAAAAAAAAAAAGAATTGCAAGAAGACATATTTATTCAACTTCTGGAAGAAATATTAAAACTAAACCAGATCTTAGTTTTAAAATTTTTCAGTTCTCTTTTTTTCAAGGTTAAAAATTGTGGAGAAACAGATGGTCCCTTCAATATGGAATGAATTTTAGCAGGTTACTGCTGAATTTGACTGTGTGAATTCAGCAATTTAGCGATGAATATCAGCATTCGTCGCATATACAGAAATTCCATATTTGAACTGATTTACATTAATTTCATAGAGCTAATCATTAAGTTTTAGAGTAAATTCGAACGACTCCCTCAAAAGCCGGACACATTTAGTGAAAACGAAAATAACCATAAATCGTTAATAGAAGGTGTTGATCGTCGGGGTTCGGTCGTTTGATTCAATAAAAACTACATTTTATAGTTAAAATGTGTTTATTTACGGCAACGTTCAGGCTTGATATCTCCATAGCACTGAAGAAGGCTTGTATATCAAGCCGAAACATTGGCCTAAATAAACACATTACCTATTACGATCAAAGCCCGACAATATCCACCTTGGCAATAAACAAGGTCATCGATTTCTTCTCAATAAGATTAAATTATAAGGGATTAATATTTTGATAATATTGATCTTTTCTGCTTTGGAGTCATAAGGACCAGGAGAACAAATATTAGACTTGCCCGCAAATATTTGTTATGAGCACTTGGCATTTTAGACAAACCATTCTCATCGTCAGCTGTGTGCTAGAATTGTTATGGTCTCAGGTGGTACCTCACCTACTGTACGGACCATTTGACAAAAAGCCTAATGCATAATATAAAATAGTTATGGGCAAGATTAATCTTTGTCCTCCTGAAAATTAGTTAAATTTGTTATTCGTTCTTGTAGACGACCCAAAATATATCTAAATTGTTTCAAATCATTGGAGGTTTGGGGTCATTTTAACAGTTAACATTTCGTCAAAATAAGTAATAAATTTATTAGGCCCGACATGTTTTTGCACCTCTTCAGGGGCAGTTCTAGTTAGGAAGTCCTCTCATCAGTATCTACTCGCTCTGGTGACTGTTTTAAAACTTTTACTAAAGGCGGAAAATTTTATGCCAGTCTATAGAGTGAGTACATGGTGATGAAAGGACTCCCTAGCAAGAAGTGCCCCTGGAAAAGTGTGCAAACATGCACGAAACATGTCGGGAGTAATAAGTAGTTTGAAGATGTGTTTACTGCTTTAACGACCCGTAGCCTCCAAAGATTTGGAACAATTCAGCTAAATTTATTGGTTATTTTCATTTTTATTATCTTGCCCAGCTGTGGACCCAACATGAATAGACACATGTACAAAAATATATATAGAATATTATATAGATAAATAGAAATATATTGAAATCACTGCACTCGCGATTACTTACCGATAAACAAGAAAAATATAAGCAAGCCGAGTTCCCTCATGGAGGCTTTCAAAGTTCGCCCGAGGATCTGAAGGCCCTTCGAATGTCTGGACAATTTGAATATTCGAAACACTCTCACTAACCTAATCACTCTAAGTATGGCAAGGCTCATGGCTTGATTGGTGCTCTTGTCCTGCGGCGACACCGGCGCCTTGGGCACATTCGAAGTGTCCTCTTCCTCAGCCACTACCGTCGCCAGGGTGATGAAGTAGGGAATGATCGCGATGATGTCTATAATGTTCATGACGTCACGGAAGAAGTTCAATTTGTTTGGGCACGCGAGGAAACGGACCGACAGCTCGAACGTGAACCAAATAATACAGATTGTCTCTATGAGGAAGAAGGGATCTGTGATGTCTGGGACTTCGTCTTCCTCTATCTTCGTGCCGTTTGTTGTAGTGTTGAAGACCTTGTAGTGCTTGAATTCGGGCAAGGTCTCCAGGCAGAAGATCACTATCGAGAGGAGGATCACGAAGACTGAGATGATAGCGACGACGCGAGCTGCTTGCGAAGACTCGGGATACTCGAACAGAAGCCACACTTTCCTCTGGAATTCGTGGGAAGGTAATGGCTTCTCCTCTTCCTTGATGAACCCTTCGTCTTCCCTGCAACAAAAAAGAACAAAATACGTTAAGCTATCATCTCAGACCTATTCCAAATATCTATAAGATTTCATGGAGCATGGAAGATTTGGTGGCTATCAATTTGGGAGATTAAAATATCTCTGTGATAAGACATGAACTAACCTTCAGACCTGAACTTATCTTTGGCTATTAGTGCCCAAATTTGGATTTTCGTAAAACTTCAGATATTGCTTCATTATAACCTAAATAAGAATGTCACTCGACATTGTAGGAGAAAGTCGGTTCTTTAGGTATGGTTGTTTAGCCCGAAACCAAATTATTCATTTGCTCGTATTTGCCTTTAATTTTACTTGTAGTCGGCGAGCTGGTAACGCAGTTTTCATGAAGTGTTTTATGCACCATGAAATTTTGCTATAATGTACCTCTTGGGTTGATAAGTATATGTTTCCTGGACATACCTTGGAACAGCAGGTCCAAAAATGGTGTTTTATTCAAACGCCAACTAACAACTATCATTAATGTAAAAAAAATTACAAATTAAGGCAATTTTACAATGAATAATTAATAAGGCAGACTCTTTTAAGGGGATTAAAATGTAAATAAAAAAAAACCAAAGTACCTAGTTGTTATTTTAATATTAAATGAAGTGCTTTATTCACGCTGCGATTTAAACATATTTGAAAATAATTACAAAAGGGCAGACACTTTCGTGGGGTTAATTATCAGGAAACACAAAAATAAATGTTGCTTATGATAGACTGCAATACACTGCGCGTAACCGTAAGAGTGTATGAGACCACCGCGCAGTTGTGGTTGTTCTCTGCGCTCTCATTGGTTCTTGCTCACATGACCTTGTACAGCTGCCCCGGTTTAAATGGCAGCGTGTATAAAACTCTCATTTAATATGAGAATAAAAACAATTAAGTTTTTTTTAAAGTGTTATACCCCTTAAAAGTGTCTGGCATATTTATTATTCATTGTAAAATTGCCTTAATATTACATTAAAGATAGTTGCCTTCTGATTAAAACTCTATTTTTGGGAAATATTTTTTTGCATCTTTCCCCTGTGCGCAGTACCTGGTGCACCAAGGTATGTCCAGGAAACACATACTTACCTTCTTATCTACCCAACAGGTATATTATAGGAAAATTCCAAGGTGCATAAAACACTTCATGAACCGTGCGGTTACTGGCTCTCGGGCAACAAACATGATAAGATTGCAAGGACTTATAAGCGGTCAGCTGTAAGAACGTTTATAATTTTCGATGTATTTTTTCTTTTTTTTTATTCAACTTCTATGTAAGACTTATATCAGTATAATCATTAAATATAAATTTCATTAAGAATAACTTTTATTTATTTCTGAAAAGATCACGAAAATAAACATAATATTACTTTTATTAATTTTATGTTTTTTTCACTCTAGAATTACAATTACATTATGAAATTGAGAGATAATCTCAGTTCTGAGTATACCGTTAGAAAGCTGATTGGATTTTACAAGTTTTGTGAGATCCGGCAGTCTACACGATTTTTTATGTAAGAGTAGTGATTTTCGAAATGTTGTCGCTAACCAGAAGGTATCATTAATTTCTACGTTTTGAATGGATTTTACGGTTTAAATGAGATAATTGTGAGCATTGAATGTGCATTAACTTAATGAAAATGTAATGCTGATTTAAAAAATGTAATGAATCATTGAAAAAAAAATGTGAATAAGCAGAGAAAATTGGAGTTGTACTAAAGAAACACAGTTTTTCTAATGAACCTTTAGAATAGCATATGTCTTGAACGGAGTGAGATAGAAATGTTAGAATAAAAACAATTATTTTTTTTTATTTTATTTTTTGCACATTATACTCCTTAAAAGTGTAAGCCTTATTTATTATTCATTGTAAAATTGCCTTAATTTGACATTAAAGATAGTTGGCTGCTGAATAAAACTCTATTTTTGGGAAATATTGTTTTACACCTTTCCCCTATGCGCAGTACCTGGTGTTCCACAATATGTCCGGGATACACATACTTACCTTCTTATCTACCTAAGAGGTACATTATAGCAAAATTTCAAGGTGCATAAATCACTTCATGAAACGTGCAGTTACTGGCTCTCGGACTATTGTAACGAACCTCTGTTGATGCCATACACAAGTAATAAGAAAAATGAATTGTAAAAAAAAAAAGGGTAATTAATTAATAAGTTTAATGCTTTATAGTCTAAGGGTTAAGACGTGTGCCCTCAAAGCCTACGAAGACCGTGTCGTGGGTTCGATTTCCGAGTGGTAGCTTCTCTTTAAAAAAAACAAAAGTATCTGTCCTATCCTAGTGAAAAACGGGCGATAACCTTGCAGAGAACGTAAACAAAATTTATTTATTTAAATATTAATGTCCTTTACGTATAATTAAGTCGGAATCCTAGGACGGGTTATCAATAGGTCACCATTCATTTCTAGCCAGGATAGGGCTGATGCCTTTTCTTTTTTCAAAGAAAGAGCCACCACCCCTAGTGGGAATCGAACTGAGGAGCCTTGGCACGGAGTGTTAAGTGCTCACGCCTTAACACTCACGGCCACCGGGCCTCCCGTAACCAAAATTGTATATTATTTGCGTAAATCAGAATGATAGTGTTGTAAGTCACTCTAAATAATAGAGACTGAATAGATGATTTATGAAAAATAAAGGATAAATAAACAATGACCCTTTATAGAATTTAAAATACAATAAAACCTGTTATAATTATAAGATATATAACCAAGATTTTTTATCTGGTTGTTTCACAAAAAAATTAATTTTTCAAAGCTTACTTAACATACACTAAGCCAGCTCATTTAATAACCAAGGATAAAATTTAAATATTAAACAATAATTGAGTCAGTTGCTCGTAACAAATATAGAAGATCAAACTTTTTTTTTGTTTTACGGCGTGTCAAGAACTGGGCTATTGTCGCCGGCTATCTATCGGTTGACTCTCTGTTATAATTTCGACACGTGGACGGTCACCCATTCAGGTAATGTTCACGTCCGATGTTTGTTTTACTTCCGTGTTCGACTGAGACCGGTGCAAAGTGAGGCGAGTGTCATTTTAGGCCGGGCATTCATTAATTCTTTTTTTTTTCGGCGCACCGACATCTTGGCCATAAGCGCCGACATCCCTGGTGCAGCGAGGAATTTCCTCAACGAGCCGAGAGATGAGAAAATTCCTACCGCCAGTGGGACTCGAACCCAACATCTCCCGCATGAGAATCTAAGGCTATAGCCACTAGACCACGGGGAGACCCGACTTTCATTAATATCTCCGTTTCTACTGGTCCTAGAGTATTACTTCTGGTGTCATTTCAAAGCAAATCTGGGAGGCTAGAAGAATATATATTATTTCTAAAATTTCAAATGTTTTTTATTCTAATTTGTATTACTTATAACGAGCATTTTCAGATTTGAATGTTTTTTTTTTAAAAAATTGTAAGTCCCTGCTTACAATATTCTACTTAAGTTGAAAATTTAGCACCATTTCTCCAGAAACCCGTTTTTTGCACTATATGTAATCGTAAAACCAAGTAAGTCAGTCCATTTTTCGAAAGCAGTGTCAAAATGCTTAAAATTAATATTGTTTGGGCCTAAAAAATCAACATATATCTTCAGTTGTGGCAATTTCCATTGTGTCGAAGTGCGAGGACGCGTAGGTATTAGCACTAAAAATAAAATCTATATATATATATATATATATATATATATATATATATATATATATATATATATATATAAATCACATGTCTGCCTGTCTGTTTCTTTGTTTGTTCCTTATACAAATTGTGACGTGGCGCCCTGCGGGGAGTGAGAACCTGCTTTCTCTACCTCTTTGGACTGATAACATTTTATGTTTTATATTTTATTCGGAATTTGCACCACTTGTAAATGTTTACTATCCACCAAAGATAGTCAATTTTCTTCTCCATTTTGGATGTAATAGTTTTGTATACAATTTAAGATTTTTATTCTTCTGTTTTTTTCCCCGTGGTCGGTAGGCCTTGGTTAGAAGAGGCGTCGGTTCTAGGGGGAGTCTGTGAGAAAATGGCGTAGAAGCAGGTGCTAGAAAAAAAAGTTTTCTTTGCAAGTATGAGGTTTCCAGCTTTTTAAGGAGGGACTGAGGCGTCCTTTTTGTTAACAATGAAAATGAAGATCCAGTAGCACGAAGAGGCGGCATTTGTCTTCTCGGTTTATTCTCGGTTATGTGATTGGAACTCCATGTGGTAGGCTTTTAGAGCATAGTGTGGGACATATGAGTGAGTAACCCATACATTTTATCTTCTGCTGGACACCAGTCTCCACGTTTCATTTATCTCCAGGCCTCATTTAAAATTTTGTCGTTCAATTACTGCCATGAGTGCAAGTAACTATATTGTGCATAGTTTAAAAATTTGGGAAAAGTTAAGTTTACAATCGCTAAATAAGTTATTGGCAATGCCAGATCACCAAAAGTTTGTGTTTTAATTTGATATTGGTGTCTATGCCAGGTTTTGGAATTGTACATGTAGTTGCAATTCAATAATTCTTCACTATGTGTTTACTATGCCAATTTATTGGATAGTTATGGACTTCAGTTTTATCGTCATGTATTATTCTCATGCAGTTATTGGCCAGGCCAGACTATGGAATTTTATGAGTCTTGAGAATTGTGCCTTTTCCCAAATTAAATATATTTGATATATATGTGTTTATGCCTTTATCGTAAGTCTATCTTTGGCTTCTTCCCAGATTACTGATTGTATCTGGTGTATGTTCATGATTTTATTCAAAGTCTATATTTTTGCTTCTTCCCAGTTTAATAATTATACCTGGTGTATGTATATATATATATATATATATATATATATATATATATATATATATATATATGCTTTTATCGAGAGTCTATCTTTGGCTTCTTCCCAGATTACTGATTGTATCTGGTGTATGTTCATGATTTTATTCAAAGTCTATATTTTTGCTTCTTCCCAGTTTAATAATTATACCTGGTGTATGTATATACATATATATTTATGCTTTTATTAAGAGTCTATTTTTGTTCTTCCCAGATTACTGATAGTATCTGGTGTATATGCATATATGTTTATCTATCGATATCTTTTACTATATTATTCAGTATTTGAATAATATTAATCCTTCTTGTGATATTTCTATGTATTAATGGTATATAAAATATATATATACATGCTTACCCTTTATTGGGAATTTATTTTTTTTGGTATTTCTAGATATTGATTGTGTTTGGGTATATGTGTGTTTACATTTTTATTGGGAACTATTTGTGGTATTTCAAGATATCTATTATATTTAAGGTATATATATATATATATATATATATATATATATATATATATATATATATGTATATGTATTTGTTCTTTTTACTGGGAACCTTTTGTACTTATCTCAATATAGTTACCAGCTCTGAGTATCTTGTTGTGTTCTTTTTTTTTTGTATTTGGATCACCTGGGTTTCATACCTCATCAAACCTGACTATCCGTTGTCTATCCGGATAAATTGTACCACCCCAGGTGTTGATAAGTGAGTCTTTCAAATTAAATTTATTTTGGTACAAAATCCACACCGTTTGATCGATATGGACCAAACTTGGCACACAGGTAGGTCTTGATACGAGAAATCTTCTAGGCTAGGTTAAAATAGTCCAATTTCAAAATTTGATCAAAAGGTCAAAAGTTTTGTTCAAGAAAAATTGGCTACACTGAACTGACGGCCATTTTGAATCAACATCTACTAGCCTCTGTCGGCTGTTAGATGAAGTGCTGTTGTGCTGGCCCCTGTGGGGTATCATTATGAAATAAAACAAATTCACATCGTTTGACCGATTTTCGTAACTGGGTATAGACAACTAGGTGTCAATCAGATCTTGATACGGGGAGAGTCATAGACAGAAATTAGGTGTAACAGCTAGTATCTAATAAATAGATAAGTTTAGGCAAAATCTAGTAAAGTTTAGTAGTTTAAGCAAGACATAGTAAATAAGACAATATACTACTTAAATAGTGCCAAATGGTATTTTTCCGGGCAAATACCGGCGATTTGCGATTTCAATTAAATAGCATTATTTTCTTCTCTATGTAAAAAAGAAATGTGAATTTGTAAAAACGTTTAGTGCCAGTTTTTGATTCATTATAATACCCTTAATATGTACTGGAAGCAACAATCATTTATAAAATTAAATAAGAGTACTCGACCTATTTAATAAGCTAAGGTTTTTTGACATAGCAATTATAACCAGGGTTTATGTAAAAACCAATGCAATTATGTGGCTAGAAATCAGTCTGCTCAATAGAAAAGGGTTTATTTGGTACAAACAATATAGTCAAAATTCGAAATTAAAAGGTTTATTTTTTGCCCCAATGTCCAATATTACCATGGGATCGCCCCATTATGTGGTGTATTCAACGTGGCTACGGACCATTGGCTAGGAGAGCATAAATCGTTACATATGTTGGTTGTGGATTTATATGCAAAACGTCAGACTAGCACGAACTGCGTCATCTTGGCGCGTACCCGTTCATATCCCTTTTGTCACTAATAAAGGAATATAAGCAGGTATTTGATATTTTATGAAAATTATAAAATAAAATCTCAAAGAGAAGGAAGGACCAGAATAGGAAACTGACAGTATCCTAAGCGGAAATGATCCCCCCCACGCTTCTCAACGTTCGCTCTTGGAATGCACTATTACCAATACGTGGATCATTTATGAACTACTAAAATATTCATTTTACTGTTAAATGAAATTAAAAAAAAATAAATTAAAAAGTGAGTTAAACAGAGGAGCATTCAAAAGAACAAAACTAAAACTTTCGAAGTTTTAAGCACTTATTTTTTATTTTTGGAATCTTCCCAAAAATTGAATCCGTTCCTAAATCCGTCTTTAAATCGGTGTACATATTCGACCTTAAAAAATGTATCCATTATAAATAAATATATATTTTTAAAAACGGATGTCAGATTTGTTTTTAGCATACTAAAAACCCCTATATTTAAACTTTTGGGAAGATTCCAAAAATCAAAAAAAATGTATTTTAAATTTCTCTAAGGACACTTAAAATGTTAAAGTTTCAAGAATCCGGCCATATTTCAAAGAACATTTACCCAATTCAAATCAAACTTGGAGGGTCGATAAAGGCTCTAAAGTAACATTTCCAATCGGGGTGTTCACTGCGTATTCTGGGATTGACGTTTACATTTTACTTTTATTTTGAGAACCATTTTTGTAAGTACCTTTTGAGATAATACAATAGTCAAGAAAAAAAGAGTCTTTCTCCTTTTGAAAGAGCTCAAGGACGTAAAAATCGGATTACCTCAAGGCGAGATTTGAATTTCAAAACGTCACGTTACTTTTTCGCTTACAAATTTTTAGTCTCTTCCGGGCTGGGAAAAATTATTATTTTTTGTGTTCGATGATATTTACCACATTAGGGTTTCTTGGGGTTCTGATTTTATATCTGCTATTATTTTTGGTGTAAATAAATGTATATGTATATGTTTAATATGTAATGTATATTTTATTTTTCCTTTAATCTACTCTCTAAAACAAATAAATTGGTTAAGGACTAATGTCGATATAATTTTCCAAACTCAAGAAATAAAATAAAGCATTTTCAACCTATTGTATTTTATTTCTCGGCTCGTAAGTAGGGCTTGGACGAAACGCTCGGGCACGTGTCGACTATTTTTCGATGCAGAATCACCGGGAAAAAATGGACCAGATCGGCGACCCCGCCACTTTATACTCCCCTTTCTAGTTTAGATGGATTTCAAAAATGTAGAAAATATGTCAATTGAATCAAAGAGTTCTATCTACCTAGCCGGATAATGGACTACGACATCATGGCTGCTAGGGAGTTTGTCTTAATTAGGAATACGCTGCAAACAGATAATGAAGTAAATTTATGTACATAGAAAGCAGTAAATTTTTGTCTCCCTTTACTCGTGAGTGTAGTAAAAATATGCAGCACTTGTTAATTATGGTATAGCCACTAGTTATAAATTAAATTATTTGCAGGACGTGAATACACACAGCAAAAATAAGATTAGCTATAAGCTTTGAGGTGCTAGATTTAGCAGTCAAACGAGCCATTAAAGAAGACATTCCTTAGGCTGCACCTACATTGGACCCGT
>OX328130.1:44269490-44279490 GCA_946811695.1 Gonocerus acuteangulatus | reverse complement strand
TACCACTGCTTGTGAGCTAAACTCGCCCCCCTTCCTGGCGGACTCTAAATGGAAATTAAATAAAAAAGTCCGACTAGTAGGATGTGCGTCATCTTAGCGCGGTTCCGGTCATATCTCTAGTGCTATTACTAAAGGAATAGTAGCAGGTATTGCTGGGGTTAGATCTTGCGAGAAAAATATAAAATCAAATCTCGACGATAAAATAGATTAAAGGCTCCACAACAGGAAACTGACAGTATCATGGCGACTTCCCCATCTTCTCGACGTTCGCTCTTGGAAACACTCTAACACAGTTTCACATTTTCATCCCTTGTTTTAGTCAAATACTCGTTTTACTGATAAATGCAACTAAAATAAGCCACAACCAGTTAAAACGTTAGGTAAACAGGTACAAAACCATATCAAAAGAGCAAAAGTAACAATTGCGAATTTTCAAATCCTTCTCTGGAACAAGTTTCAACTCAATTAATCGTTTCTGAATACCCAAACTGAAAATTAGTTTGGAAAAATAGGTGTTTCCATGTTTCTCGAAAACAGTTACAGACATCGCTTTAAAAATGGTTTCATTCGTTTTTCTACGTTAAGAAATCTATAAAACGAGTACCTGAAAGCATATGAACTCGAAAACGTAAGCGTTGCGAATTTCGCTCCAAAAAGCATTTTTCGGTGGACGGATTCTGCTCTTAACAAACGTGACCTTTCAAATTAGACGAAAGATTTTTGTACCAAATTTCGTCAAAATCGGACCATATAAATACATATTTATATATATACACAAATTTGAACCTCCGTTATATTATTAATCTATGTGATCTGAAACATGAAGTTTTCGTGTCGGCGCTTCCAGATTGCGTCATGACAGCAACCTCCCTCCCCTGAGGAACCGCGCAAAAAAGTCCGATTCGCAGGAACTGCGTCATCTTAGCGCGGTTCCGTACTCTTGCCTACTGACATTCGGAAAGCTTAGAATAGAAATGAAATATTTTTTTTTTTTTTTTTAGTATTTCGTGAAAAATGTCAACAAAATCTCGAAGAAATGGAATAGATTAGACATCACAAAGTACAGGTGACAGTAGCCAACTTACATAGAAGCGGATATTACTTAATCCTCAGTCTTGAGGAAGGCTGAATAAGTCAATACAATTATTTACTGAAAACGTACTCACTCATCGACTACCGCTCAGAAGGCTCTACTCTAAACAACCAAAAATTCGTTGTCATATAAAGTATCTTGTTTTACTAGCAAATTCATTTTACTGTAAAAATCACTTGTAAATATGTATTTCATAGCGAATAAAATTTAATTCTCTCGTGGGTAAAATCATTGCTATGAAATAACAATTAATTATAACTTCAGTTGGAGCAGTATGAGAAAGGTTATATAGATTGGAGAATTAAGACATTCGAAACATATTACCAAAACGTTCTTTTACTAAAATACCAATTTCACTGATAAATGCAATTTAAAACAAAAAAAACAAATAAGAAGTTAGTTAAACAAAGACAAAAATCGGTTCAAAAGAACAAAACAAACACTTTTAAAAGTTTTAAGCACTTATTTCTCTCATTGACATTGGCCCATCGAAAATTGCTTCAGAATCATTTGTGTACAGAATTTAGTAAGCATTCGAATGGTCACCTTCCACTTACCACGATTTCCCAACGGTTTTCGAGATATTTACGTAAATATACGAAGATCCGAAAACTTTTCATGTCCACTAACAACAATTTGTTTTTTTCGAGTTCTTGCTTAACTCCGAATGTAACCAAAATTTAAAAATCTTAGTTGAGATGAATTTTAAAGGTGTAGAAAATATTTCAATTGAATCCCACGATTCAAAGTACCCACAAAAAAAAAAATAAAAAATAAAGTTACGGTTGTTCAACTTTTCTCAAAAACGGTTACAGATATCGCCTTAAAAATGGTTTCATTACTATGTAAGAAACCTATAAAACAAGTACCTGCAAGCATACGAACTCAAAAACTTTAACTTTTTTTTCACGCGAATTTCGCTGCAAACACCTTCTTCCGGTGGTGTTTGGTCTTTTTCAAATTAGACGAAAGATTTGTGTGCCAAATTTCATAAAAATCGTATCATTTAGACCAACCTAGAGAGCGAACCAGGGCCGCCACATCTCAGAGCCGTGCCCGGGACCAGATCACAGGCCCCCCTTCTCAAAGCCGGGCCCCCACTTCTCAGAGCCAGCCTGAAAATTCTAGTACTTTGCTATAGCACTTTGGACATTTTAAAATTATTTTCATCTTGAGTTTTGAGCGAAATGAGAATAAAAGCCGACTATCGGTGCAGTAAAGGTCACTTTCGGTACTTGTAGTTTTACAACGACTTCTAGTGAAATATACTATTCTGGGAATGCACTAATTAAAAAAATATAGATCCAATTCAAATAAATATAGGCTACGTCCGTCTATATTTCTAAACCCCATTCTTTTTACAAGCTCATAACCTATACATTTTTCCACTTAGCGAGGCCCGGCCCGGGCCCCACGGCGCCCGGGCCCAGGACAACTGTACCCGGCTGTCTCCGCCATGTGGCGGCCCTGGAGCCAACAGGTATATATATATATATATATATATATATATATATATATATATATATATATATATGTATATATATATATATATATATATATATATAATATATGTATATATAAATACAAATTTGAACCACCTAAATTTTTGTGATCTACGGGGTCTGTAACGAGAAATTTTCCAGTCGTGACATATGGATTCCGTCGTAAGGTCAACCTCATAAGCGGGTTTCCTCCCAATGGAGGGAGGAAGGAACCGCGCTAAAAAAAAAAAGAGAAAAAAACAACAACAAAATTTTGGCTGCTATCCTGTTAACGGAAACACATACACACAGACACATGTGTCTGCCGAGTTTTTCGTACAGTATCTTATGATGCAGCGTGTGTTGGTGCAGATACGCCTCCAATTGACCTCTTGGCAGAGAGAACGTAATAGGATCTACCGGAGGAAAACATGTGATCCAGACGCTCATTGGAATACTGTTGAAAAAGAGAAGAACGAGACATTGGAGAGCTGGCAAAGACGTTGGGATGCATTAACATCGGGAAGATGGACACATCGATTAATTTATCATATCAAGACATGGAGAGAATGGAAGCGTGGAGAAGTAGATTTTTATCGAACTCAAATGCTCACTGATGTTTCAAAACGTACCTAACTCGATTTAAGATAGATGATGAGTCGTCATGCCCAAAAGATGAATCTGCAGATCATGTGTTCTTCGAGTACTCGAGATTTTCCACCGAAAAGGCCGAATTGGAGAGGAAACTAGGTAAACCCTTAAAACCCGAAAATCTGGTCAGCCTAATCATGGCTAATAGTGAAAACTGGGAGAGAGTGTCAGAATACGCTGCTTTCATCTTTAAGAACCTCCGGACTAAAGAGCGGGAGAGAAAAGGCCTGACTGCGCCTTAAAATATTGTAGTCCACTAATGAAGAAGGCTTAGGGCCAACTTCTCCTGCAAAGTAAGTTGGAGTCCATCGGCTGGTTGAGGTGAATAGGGAGGCGGTTTTAAGATGGATATGTCTTAGCTATGGCCAAGAAAGACGCTAAAACTGTAATGGTTCGGAAATTAGTAATTTTAATTTTCCACGAAACAATATACGTAAAAAGTGAAACGATCTTTAGTAGTTTGTCCTAGATCATCCTTAACGGAAGTCAGCGGCCGAATGAGAAATTTCCGCTACTGAAAGTATGTGACGTATAAAATGTAAGTTTTCTTCAGGATTTCATTGAAGTAAGTATTTTAATTGTTCGCAAAATATTAACTATAATTTTCCAGGCTTTTCAAATGATACTAGGCATAAGAACGTTATGGAAACCCAATAAACTTTAAAAACTTTTTTACATTACGTCTTGTAGAATTGCCGCAATTAAACACAACGACTACCACTGAAAACAGAAGGCTCCAGAGCTACATAAACTCTTAAATCTCCCAACTTGAGATCAATTCATAAAACGAGGGTATATAAAATTGTTTAGAGGACTCAAGCAGCATGGAAATTTACTATGTAACGACGTCACAGCACCAGGACGACCAAGACACTGGGAAGGACCTATGGCGCGCACCAAGACAAGTAGACGTTCAAGAATATGACACATATGGGTCGACCAGTAGGAACAAGCCTAGCAAACAATACTCACGCTGACACCAAGACACTAGACACTATGTAACCTCCTCCTAAATCCCTCCCTCCACCTGCTTGTAATATTTAAGGCACTTAGTTTTCTTATGTGTTTCTGCACGCTTTACTTATTAATCATAATACAATTCCTGAATGTAAGTAAGGGTTTATTTAATTATTAGGTTATATTCTGTCCTTGAGGAGGGCTAACAGTGAGATACAACTTGTACATCGTATATGCTAGCTGGGAGGAAGCCAGTTGTAAGTGATGCTGTAGATGAATTGTAGCCTTGGAGGGGTAAGCGTCAGCTGTAAGATCAAAGGAGGCCGGACTTGCGCATTGCATCTCTCAGGCTTCGACCCCGACACCAACCTCCCACTCCATCTTTCGACGTCACCCACTTTTAGAACTCACTTTTTGTGATTCGCCACAATTTAAATATGTTTCTTGTTTGACTAATAATAAACGTAAAAGAACAAAAAATATATAGGTGTCATAAAGTTTATACTGGTATACTTTGAAGTTACCTTAACTGACAGATTTTATAATAAGATCCTTTTCAAACTGCAATACTAGAGAAATTGATGGTGAATGAATAGATAATTTCACAAAAAATTCTTGATCGGGGTAATTTGGTCTGTATAATATGATGGTGTAAATCAAAAAATGTCAAAAGTTTGCTTTCTCTTCAAGAGTTAGTAATCTCACTACTCAAGAAAAGAAATTCCTGGATTTCCTCCAAATCAGGATTATCTATTAATGATTGATACACAGCTATCAAATTGAATTAAGATTCGATTCCAGTACGGACTCTTCCTGTTAGGAGCTCAGGATTCCATTGCAGAGCCTACAACGAGCACGAAACCCTTGCAACGCACAAACTGGTTGTCTGCCGGAAGACTGAGTAATTGCGAATTAACAGACACCATAAACTGCCTACTATCATAGCCGACATGATTCGATGGATGGAGGGTTTAGAAGTGTTTGAAGAGGTACACTGTGTCGCCGATGATTGTTCAAATCGAAGTGCCGACGTAGTCCTAAGTAACCACAAAGCTTTTTCACGCACTGTATTATTAGAATAGAAAATTCGGTTTGAAATAGACGTAGACTAACCTAAGGTAGTCAACAAAAAAACTTATGAGGACTGCATCCCATATTTTCAAGAAAATACAAGATAAAAAAAAAGGATGTAATAGGAATTCTGTTTGGAGCTCGCCGCATATGACAGTACATCCAGGAGTTCCCACCTTCATGGCCGAATAAAAAAAAATCAAATCAAATTCTACATTAGTTGGAATAAAATAAGTAAAATAAAATATATAAATAGACCACTGAGACAGCAATTAAGCTTTCATAAACACACGAATAATTAGCGCAGCAAAAAAAAAAACAACAAAAAAACACACCATAAAATCAACTTTTAAAACTAGCTTATTATTGGTTTAGGGGAATGGTGAGGCCCAATGTGGTTAGATATCACTCAGATTGGTCTACTACACATATATTAGCTAGATTCTTTATATTTCTCATCCAAATGTCCTCTTCAGGGATTTTGCACAGTTAAATACCGGAAGACCAAAAAAAAAAAAAAAAAAAAAATCCCTTGGCAAAATAATTCCCTCAATATTTTTTTTAAGGCCTCCATATTCCTTTGAGCTAAGCATGACTGAATATGTACGAGAAAACATTCGTTTTCCGATTTCCGACATTGAAGACGGTAGAGTCGTATTGGAAATAGCAATGTGCGGATGCAGAACAGTTCATTGTCTTACCGCAATATTTGTGTTAACGCCCGATGAGCCCCATAGATTGAGTTACATAACGTACGTAGAACAGCATTCTCAGCCAACGGCCATAGCCACGTTGAATGCACCGAATCCCGTAGATCACCGAAGTTAAGCAACGTCGGACGTGGTCAGAACCTGATTGGGTGACCGCCCACGTGCTGTTGGCATTATAAAAGGGCGGCAACCTGTAGATAGCCCGATGTTAATAGCCCAAGTGTTGATAGTAAAATCTTAGTAAATGCCTCAAAAACTGATAAGCATATTTTTAAGAAGAAAACTCCCCAATTATTTTCAAGTCGATAGAAATCCAAATTCCTGTAAGGTTTTCTGTCTTTGTGTACAACTAGGTAGGGATATGACCTAGGTATATATATATATATATATATATATATATATATATATATATATATATATATAAATATATATATATATATATATATATATATATTGACCTTCTGAAATATTTGATCGCCACCCCAACCTTTTTCTAGGATTAAAACTTAATTACTTGTATCTACCGCTACTACGTCTATCCCACCATCTCCTTCAGACTCCTATAAAAATAAAGTTTTCACGGATATTGTCGGGCATAAATGCCACATAAGGGTTTTTTTTTTTCATTTTAAGTTCCTCGATCAGAGAGATGGCAAGGGTTCGCTTAATCTGAGCGGCTTGTAGACATTTTTGAAGATCGTTAGATCCACTATTGTCTCACCCCACGTACATCCTCAAAACATAAATTCGTTCCCCGTCACAAGTTTGATTTTTTGATCTTCTTAGTTTTGTAAATCTACTCTTCTACTATTATTTTTTACATTCCTCACCACCTCACACACAAGCGCATTACGCTACACAATAACACACTCTTTCCAGCTTGAGTTTTCGTACTTTTCAGTCTATCTAGCTATCCACAAAGGTACGACCCCCCCCCCCTTCTTAGGTGCAATAAATAAGTTGAAAGCTTATTGGTAGCTACCTACTGGACCAAATGTGAATCGTTTGTATCCAAACATTAGCAATACATAAATAAATTAATTAATAAAAAAAATTGTCTATCGAATCCAATTGTAAACCTAAACCATTCTCAAATCAACTTAATTACAAACGGAAAATCAATCAAAATCGGTCCAGCCGTTTCGAAAGTGTTCTATTACAAACAATGGCACCAATTTTAATTGATATCTCTCTCTCTCTCTCTCTCTCTATATATATATATATATATATATATATATATATATACATATACATATCACACTAACATTTCTAAAGTGACACAACTCAAAATAAAACTCAACTGAAAATGTGTCTCTCTTGCCTATATAGGAGACATATCATTAAGACAGGAAGGGGTCCCTCTGGTGTACAAGGTCTGAAGCGAGGAACATACAGTTTTGATAGTTGATAAAGAGATATTTACCATGTCTCTCATGGTCATAACTGAAAAACACCGATTTTTGAGTTGTATCACTTTAGAAATACTAGTGCGATATACAGGTTGTTTTCTAGAAGGTAGGGTGGATGAAGAAGATATGGACTCAATTTTGAAAAATTCTTTCATGAGTAAAACCTGAATATAGCTACATTTCTTCGGAAAGTTCCAAAAACCATCTTAGTTTTCGCTTTTGGTGACTAGTTATACAGACAAAACTGTCTGGACAGGGAGGTCTGAATATCTAAGTGTTTGTTAATTCTATTTTTAAATATTTATTGATTGTTCGCCCACGGGAATTAGCGAGTATAAAAGTTGAGCCCTCCTAAAATTCTCAATACTTATACCCCAAAAAATTACTGTTCCTAGATTGGGGAGGATGCTGGTATTGTAATTGCAAGAATTACTGCCGCTTGGTGTGCATTTAATAATTCCGTCAGGAATAAACCCCCTATCCCAATGAACAGGTTTTCAGACAATATCAAGCAGAAGATCACATAACGGTAGTCTTTTGATCAGTTATATAACCTGTTCAGATAGACGGAAAAGTTCAAATCCACATGCGCGACATTTTGATGCTAATATTCCGGTTCCAAAACTCCCATTTGCAAAAGCAAACTCCCATTTCAAGGAACAACAAGATACGTGAAACATTATAAAAACTGATTATGTCTCATGTAAGACTAGGGAAGTCTTTGAGAGGCCAGACAAAGGAAATTGTGTCTAATATTTATCACTATTCAGCCTAAGCTACGTCTAAAATCGTTTTAAAACCTCCCAGTGGTAAGGTTATAACAGAGAGAATTAGATTTTGGATTGTCTGTTCTTCCTCTCCTAAAACGTCCTGTAATTTTTCGGGCATATTTGTCTTAAGTGGTCGTATTTGTGGCAGATTGTAAGCATTGCCTTTTAGCACTTTCCTCCGAAGGAAAGTAGCTATTGAGGTTGGACTCATGACGGAATTTTTGAAACATTTCTTCAAATCTTTATCGATCCTACCTAGTAGACACCGAAAATGACCCCCGTTAAAATTTATATCTATCTATCTATCTATCTATCTATCTATCTATTTATCTATCTATCTATCTATATATATATATATATATATATATATATATATATATATATATATATATATGTTTGTGTCTGTTAACACGATAGCGGCGAGAGTTTTTGTTTTTTCGTCACGAAACTTGGTATATAGCATTCAATTAGCAAACGATTGAACGAGTTCGTTAACCACCAAAGTCGGTCCACCGGAAGGGGGGGTTTACCCCGAACCCAAAACACTAATTTGACTATGTCAGCCGTAATATTTGTTATATTTCAACGAAACTTGGTATTCGTAGTGGTAATATAGAGAGAAAAGTGAGATATAAAAATGAACTAAATCGGTTCATTAGAAGGGGGGGTTTACTCCGGACCCACAATACCAATTCGCCACTACCAGCCGTGATTTTTGGTATATTTCGACGAAACTCGGTATTCGTAGTGGTAATCCACAGGTAAATATGTGTTGTAAAAATAAACTAAATCGGTTCATTAGGAGGGGGGGAGGGGGGTTACTCCGGACCCACAATACCAATTCGCCACTACCAGCCGTGATTTTTGGTATATTTCGACGAAACTCGGTATTCGTAGTGGTAATCTACAGGTAAATATGTGTTGTAAAAATAAACTAAATCGGTTCATTAGAAGGGGGGGTTTACTACGGACCCAAATTCCTAATATACTCATACCGGTCGTAATTTCTGCTGTATTGTAACGAAACGCGGTATACGTCGTGGGTAACTCATGAGAAAGAAGTGTTGTAAAAATGAGCTGAATCGGTCAATCGGAAAGCGGGGGTTTAATTTGTAATATATTTCAATAGAAAAGACCGCAAGACGTAGGTTCACAAAGCCGCCGCAAGGAGCGCTTTCTACCACTAGAGTGACTGTATCCTGTTCCTGCGTTCGATCAAAATACGATAATATGAGGTTTTTTTGTATTTATTACGTAGTGTAGTAGGTACCATGTGTAAACATAACTCTGGAAGCAAATTAATAATTGATCAGTTACTCATTACAAAATTAAAAGAGAACTATTCACGTTTTTATTTTATTTATGTAGGATATTTTAAGCAAATTGTTCTGGAAAGCAGTCTATACTACCCAAATTCTGAGGAAAGTGCTTAGTTATGCAGCTCCTGCGTGACGGACTTTTTTGTGTTGGACATTGGGTGATTAACGTTGTTTAGGACGTCGGTGTGGGTCAGTGCTATTTGCCCTATTCGTAGTATTGTCAAAACGAATTCTTCTCTTCGGGAGCGTCATTTTATTCAATTTTTCCGTGTTTTTTTTTTTTTATTTTAATAATGTGGGTACGTCTAGTTCCGAACCAACCGTATTTTTTTTTGTGTGAGTGTTTGACGGCGTATCAACATTAGGGCTATTAACGCCGGGCTTTCTACAGGTTGCCACCCTTTTCTATAATGCCAACAGCACGTGGTCAGTCACCCATTCAGGTACTGGCCACGCCAGACGTTGCTTAACATCGGTGATCTATGGGAACCGGTGCATTCAACGTGGCTATGGCTGTTGGCCCGAACCAAGCGTTGTTT